>CAKOAT010411821.1:132783-204643 GCA_932364175.1 Eruca vesicaria subsp. sativa | reverse complement strand
TTCTTGATCTTCAGGATTCATCATGATTTGATTATATCCCGAGAATGCATCCATAAAGGACAAGAGCTGATGGCCAGCTGTCGCCTCGACGAGGCGATCGATGTGAGGTAACGGGAAGCTATCTTTAGGGCAAGCCTTGTTTAGGTCGGTGAAGTCTACACAGATTCTCCACTTCCCGTTTTTCTTTTTCACTACTACGAGGTTAGCCAGCCAATCGGGGTAATGTACTTCTCGGATGGACCCTGCTTTCGTGAGTCGATCTACTTCGTCGTTGACGGCTTGAGCTTTTTCGAGGCCTAGCTTACGGCGTTTTTGTTTGATCGGTTTGAAAGTAGGGTCTACATTGAGCTTGTGAGTTGTGACGTTTGGGTATATACCCTTCATGTCGCTGGTGGTCCATGCAAACGTTTTGACGTTGCTTTTCAGGAAGTCGATTAACTCCTTTTTAGTTTCGAGAGGTAGCTCTGATCCGATGTTCACTTGTTTCTCGGGGCTGGAGTCGTCGATGCTAACTCGTTCGGTTAGGTTCCTAGGGGGACCTCGAATATTCTGTTGCATCTCTCGACCTTCCTGGATCTGTAATTGCTATTGGGGTGATTCCTTGAGGATTCCGAATCCTCCCAAGTAACAGATCCTGGAGATTTTCTGGCTACCTCGTACGGTGGTTATTCCGTCAGGTGTCGGAAATTTCACGCATTCGTGATAAGTGGAGGCTACCGCCTTCATCTTGTGAATCCAGAGTCTTCCTAGGATCGCGTGAAATGGAGAAGGTCTGCCGATGACTACAAAATTGGTCATTTTCATGATTCCTCCAGCTATGACCGGGAGCTTAATGGTTCCCAAGGAGGTAACTGTTTCCCCGGAGGAGCCTACAAGGTTAGCTTTCTGACCAATGATTTCGTAGTCATCTATTTCCATCTCTTTCAGGGCGTTATAGAAGATAAGGTCGACCGAGCTTCCGGTGTCAACCATCAGCTTAGGCACCTCGTAACCTGCTATGTTCAGGGTGACGATTAAGGCATCATCGTGAGGTCTGTCGAGATCTGATGTCTCGCTTTCCAGAAAGAAATCTTAGTGTTGGATGCAGGGTTGGGAGGCTTAGATTGAGCATTGGAAGCGGCCTTCCGTATGTGACTCTTGATTGAATTAACGAAGTCTTGACATATATCGGAGCCTCCGAGGATATAATCCACCCTCGAACTGGGACTCGATTGAGGTGGTGGTTTGCTTAGGAGAGTCTCGATTTGTGGACTTTTCCCTTGGGGAAATTTCCCAATAATCATGTCAACTCTTTTCTTGGGAGCTGGCGGTGGCGAGTCTATTTCCTTCTCAGGCGATCTTTCGCACTTCAGAGAGGTATCTGGGACCTCTCTTCTGGTAAGGAGGTGGTTTTTGAGTTCCACGTCCTTTAGTTCCCCAGCTACGAATTTAGCTGCCAACTGTCGTTGGAGGTCCCAACATTCCTCAGTTGAGTGCCCTTTTCGATCGTGATAAGAGCAGTGTTTGTTCTCATCGTAGCCTTTTGACCAGGGGGTTTTGCTTGTCGCGGCAACAGGTTTTTCCTGTTGGACTTCCTCGACTGCATAAGAATGTTCTCCCTGGGTGTGATTATTCCGGGAGCTCGCTTTTCTAGAAGATCCTTTTGCTTCCGAGGTTTCACCTTTTGGGTGATTCTGGGATTTCTTATGGATTTTATCTAGCGCAGCTGTTTTCTCTTCCAAGGTAATATATCTTGATGCTTTGTGAAGGGAATCATCGATAGTTGGGGGAGGATTAAGCGTTAGCTTGGACCAGAATTTCGATTTGTACCAGAGACCTCTTCTAAGGGCTTCGATGGCAACTTGATCGTTGGGATTCGAGAGCTTAGTTCTGACTGCTCTGAATTTCTTCAGGGTTTTCGAGGGGTGTAACCCCTGAGTTTTTTCCACTGGAGGATCTCGGGTTAGTTATCCCAGTGGTGGTCTGGTTCGGTTGAGCATTAGCCGGAGGCTGTTGCTCAGATCGGCGATCGGCGGATCGAGGCTCTGGTTCCTGAAGATCCGAGTCTCTTCTGTTCGGTGAGCCGTCGATCTGGATCATGGGATCAGGGATAGATGGGTTCGTTGCCTGGTTGGAGGGATCCATTCTCAAGTTACAGAGTAAAGGATTCAATTATCTCGTCCCCACAGACGGCGCCAAAATGTGAGGGGTAAAACTCACTCTCTAATTTAGGTTAGGTTTAGATTGGGGAAAAGACAATCGTGGGCTGGATGCTGTTAGAACTTAAAGAATGAATATGATTGTAATTATGAATAAGGGTTACAAAGATGATTCCGATGATTACAAAAGAAATAGCTGAATGATTTGTGAGTAATAATATATGTGAAAATTGGTTGAATGAATGAATCCTCTCTTCTTCGTCTCTCCCTCCTTTAAATAGCCCTAGGTCACGTTTAACATCTCCCGATGAACCTCCGAGATTGCCTCCGTAAGTTGTGGGATTTGTAACAGCCTCCTCTTGACCAGGTCTTATGTGTCCAACCTGAGCTATTTCTCGTTAGCTGTTTGTAAACGAGGTCCGGACCTTTTTTCCGTGACCTGTTTTGTTAATGATTTTTCCATTAACAAACAGGTTCCGNTTAGCTGTTTGTAAACGAGGTCCGGACCTTTTTTCCGTGACCTGTTTTGTTAATGATTTTTCCATTAACAAACAGGTTCCGACTTTTATTCAGCTCTTCTTCGAGGGATAGATTACTAATGGGCTTGTAATGTCCTATTAACGATTTTTATCATTCGAACCCATTATTTCAGCTAACGGGCTACATTCGGGCCCAACAACGCGCGGTGACCACAATGTCATTATCTCTTACTAGAAGACCTGAAAATCCTGTAAGCTGGCTGTTGACAACTGTCAGGGGTCGTGCAATTCTTCACATGTCCACTTCCATTACTATCTACATGCCCTTGTAGCGGCTAATCCTAACATGATAGCTAATAATCCAAAATATGCAATTTGTATGTAAAAACTATTCGAGAGAACTTTTTTTGACCGAAATTATGCCAGAAATTCTGTAGTAGTAAGATATATATGAATAATAGTTATAGATATACAATTCACAAATAGATATATTTAAATAATTTTATGTTAGCCTTCCAATCAATACTACATAGAAATGGAAATAAGAGAGAGGAAACTAGTTCTTTTGAAGTCTTTCATCAACATAAGCAAAAGTGGCTTTGGGACTTACGGTGATGTGTATAGGAGGAAGAGAAGTTGAGGTGTTGGTTAACGTTTTGAGGAGTTCAGTGTTCTCTGTTTATCCTCAATTGATTATGTTGTTGCTGAGGTTAAGAGAGAAGGAGTTTAAGACATATGCTTTGGTTTAATTTTCAGGATAATGAGAGTGAGAAATCAGGAGGAATGCTACTAATTTAGTCCATACTTGGGTGATGGATTCTTGCTTTTGGGAGTCTGAAACATCAAAGTGGAAAAGATCGGGTCTTGTCTAGATATGGAGGTAAACTTCAGGCCGGGAAGATTGAGAGTCAAGTTATTGATATCCAAGTGAAGGGAAGGAAGATAGCCGAGCTGGAGGCTGCTCGGAAGGTCGCTGAGCAACATGTTTGAGAGCTGATCGCTTCGTCGCAGATTAGCCAGAAGAACAAGGAGGCTGAAGTCAAACTAGCTATCCGTCAAGGGAAGAAGGAGGTAGCTGATGCTTACAACAAGATCTTGGTTTCTTTCAAGGAGAAATTTGCCAAGAAGAAGGAAGAGGGTAGCCTTCAGATTTATGCTCAGAAACTTCAGGCTAATACCGTCCTTCTTGAAGAAATGTTGGCCAATGAGATCAAGAGTGTTGATGAGGAGTATCAGCGACTGATGTCGTTGATTCTGGAGGCTACCGCAGCGTATGAGAAGGCTCGGGTATCAGATTTTTCAGTAAGCAAGTTGTCTCTGCCTCAGATCTCGGAGAGCTCAGGTACCTTTGAGATCAACGTATTTAAACCGTCGTTTTCTGGAGGATATGGTTCTAACTTAGGTCTGGTGAATCTGGCTTCAGCTCCAGTTGAGGCAACCACAGATGACCGTGAGAAGGAGATAGGCGATGGATCCTTAGCTGAGTTGGTGCCAAGTGAGGAAGATAAGGATGAGGAGAAGGGTGCTGACGAAATGGAAGACTAGATGTTGTCTGTTCTTTTTTAGAATTATGTCTTTATGTTTTCCAGACTTTTTGCCTACTGGGCTTTCTTCTATCTTTGTTAAGACTCGCGACCTCAGGAGGTCTTTAAACCTTCGCTTTGTTTAAGATCTTTGAACTTAAGTAGCCTGGGGAGGCTTTTAAAACCTTTATTTCGTTTTGGTTTTGTTCTAAGTCATTTGACTTGTGAATATTTTCGTTTCTCTTTAACTGGAATCGAGTTTTCTTGCTGAGGGTCTTGTTGATGACCTGATGAAATCTTTAGCACGGATTCGATTGTCTAAGTTGAAGTCTTCGTTTCTTTGAATAAAGGATTTTGGGGCTCGCTAGCAGCAGGTTCCGTTATCTTTCAGCGCGAGATCTCGAGGTCAGGTTTTCGGGACCTGATTTTACTCGGGACCTCTCTTTAGATGTCGATCATAGCTAAGGATTCTGGGACTTTTGGTCGGGTTCTTTAGGAACCTGAATTCGCTCCTGAAGGATTTTGAGACCTTGGATTTTGCTAAGGATTTTAAGACCTTGATTCTTGTTACGGATTTTAAGACCTGGGATTGAGGTTTATGTTTGTCGAAACCTGACTTAGATAGTAGGGTTTTAAGACCTTAGGTCCGGGTTTGCCGGGACCTGATTTTGTATGAAGAATTTTAAGACCTTAGGTCTGGATCTGCCGAGACCTGATTTTATTTGTAGGGTTTTAAGACCTTAGGTCCGGGTTTACCGGGACCTGATTTTATATGAAGGATTTTAAGACCTTAGGTCTGGATCTGCCGAGACCTGATTTTGTTCGTAGGGTTTTAAGACCTTATGTCTGGATCTGCTGAGGCCTGATTTTATTTGTAGGGTTTTAAGACCTTAGGTCCGGGTTTGCCGGGGCCTGATTTTGTATGAAGGATTTTAAGACCTTAGGTCTGGATCTGCAGAGACCTGACTTTGTTCGTAGGGTTTTAAGACCTTAGGTCTGGATCTGCCGAGACCTGATTTTGTTCGTAGGGTTTTAAGACCTTAGGTCCGGGTTTGCCGAGACCTGATTTTGTATGATAGAAACTTGAGATGCTTGAATGTAGATGTTTTATTAATAATTCTTATGGAATACATAATAATCATGGAGCTAATAGCCTAGGCTGTGTGTTTTTTAACACGTGCACCCTTTGAATGTAAAGACAAATATGTTGAGGTGAGATTGGGGCTGCACTCATGACGGAGTTGCCTACGTACCCAGTCAAGGGATCAAGCTGGACTAGTTCAATGGATTTTAGGTACCTAATGGTAGTATTTCTTGAGATTCATGGCATTCCATGATCGGATTTCGGGTACCCCGGTTCGTACCTTCATGAGTCTGTAAACGCCTGGTCGTATCACGTGGATGATCTGATAGGGGCCTTCCCAATTGGTCCCTAGCTTTCCGGCGTTCGGCTCTTTGGTATGGTTAAAAANCTCCCGGTGGTGGTTTCGGCTGGGACGACAGCTTCCATCCCGTAGGCTAGGGAGAAAGGGGTTTCTTCTGTAGCTCTTCGTGGGGTGGTTCGGCATGCCCAAAGCACTTCAGGTAATCTTTCGGACCACGAACTTTTATCGATTCCGAGGCGTTTCTTGAGGTTTGCTAATACTGACTTATAAGCAGCCTCCGCCTGACTGTTTCCCTGGGGGTATCGAGGTGTCGACATGGTGAGGCGAATTTTCCATTTCTCGCAGAAGTCCTTGAAGTCATTAGATATGAATTACGATCCGTTATCAGTTACGATTTCGTATGGGACGCCGTGGCGGCAAATGATGTCTCTCCATACGAGTCGTTCGGTTTCGACTTTAGTTACCTGTTGGAAGGCTTCAGCTTCTATCCATATTGTGAAGTAGTCTGTTAGGACTAGTAGGAAACGTAATTTCTGCATTCTTGTTCCTGACACGACTAGCGGTCCTACGATATCCATGGACCATCTCATGAATGGGTATGGAGCGGATATCGAGGATAGTTTCTCTGAGGGTTGGTGTATAAATGGTGCGTGCCTCTGGCATCTGTCGCATGAGGATGAGTAGACCTAGATCTGGAGGAATATCTTCGGGTGTGTCGTTAATTTCGGGGGTCAGGATCGTGCCCCCGGTTGGAGTTTCGGGTTCAGGGGAATATTTTGTTCTGCGAGTGTTTACTCTGAAGACAAGTGAGCTTGGAGGCTGGGTTGTGCCCTCGGAGGTATGCTTTTTGAATTTGCGAGTTCTGGTTTTTGGGAACCAGAATGTTGTTAGAACTTGGGTTACTGCTGACTCGGAGCAGTTACCTTCTGTTTGCTCTTTCGGTTTGCTATCGATTTCGGCCTTGGTAGCTATGACGATGCTTGGTTTTTCGATTCCCTCTACAGGTATAATTCGTTTTACTAGAGGGTCTGATGTAGATGCTAATGCAGCCAGCGCGTCTGCCAAGGAGTTCTCTCCTCGTGGGATTCTTGTTAACTCGAACTTGTCGAACTGTTTAGTGAGGCTTTGTACGACTTCGAGGTATGCCCCCATTCTTTCGTCCCTCGTTTCGTATTCCCCGTGGAACTGGCTAGCTACCAGCTGTGAGTCACTGTAGGCATTTAACTCTCGGATTCCGAGGCTTAGGGCGAGTCTCAATCCTGCGATTAGTGCTTCATATTCGGCCTCATTATTTGAAGCGTTGAATCCGAGCATGTAGGATTGTTCGATGGTTTCTCCGGCTGAAGAGGTCAGCCTTAGACTGATTCCGGAGCCTTGTTTTGACGAGGCTCCGTCAACGTACAGGCTCCACTCCGGAGCTTCAGCTCTCGGATCTAGTTGTTCAGACGATAGTTCGATGATAAAGTCGGCGAGGACCTGAGCTTTTATGGCTGCCCGGGGTCTATACTCGATGTCGTATTCGCTGCGATTCGTCCAGTCAGTCTTTGTACCTCCCTGGTTGTCTTAGGTGACGGCATTTCCAGGAAGGTCGCTATCTGTTTTGGGTTGGCTTCGATACCTCTCTCGGTTACGAGGTAACCGAGAAATTCGCCCGAGGGCACTCTGAAGGTGCATTTTGAGGGGTTTAGTTTCATATCGTATTTGTTGAGGATATCAAAGCATTCTTTTAGGTGGGAGATGTGATTTTCTCCAGCTGAGGATTTAACCAGCATATCGTCGATGTATACCTCCATGGTTTTTCCGAGCTGTCCGGCGAACATTTTGTTCACAAGCCTTTGGTAGGTAGCTCCCGCGTTTTTTAATCCGAATTGCATTACCTTGTAACAGTATGTCCCGCGTTCGGTTATGAACGCAGTTTTTTCTTGATCTTCAGGATTCATCATGATTTGATTATATCCCGAGAATGCATCCATAAAGGACAAGAGCTGATGGCCAGCTGTCGCCTCGACGAGGCGATCGATGTGAGGTAACGGGAAGCTATCTTTAGGGCAAGCCTTGTTTAGGTCGGTGAAGTCTACACAGATTCTCCNTGCATCCATAAAGGACAAGAGCTGATGGCCAGCTGTCGCCTCGACGAGGCGATCGATGTGAGGTAACGGGAAGCTATCTTTAGGGCAAGCCTTGTTTAGGTCGGTGAAGTCTACACAGATTCTCCACTTCCCGTTTTTCTTTTTCACTACTACGGGGTTAGCCAGCCAATCGGGGTAATGTACTTCTCGGATGGACCCTACTTTCGTGAGTCGATCTACTTCGTCGTTGACGGCTTGAGCTTTTTCGAGGCCTAGCTTACGGCGTTTTTGTTTGATCGGTTTGAAAGTAGGGTCTACATTGAGCTTGTGAGTTGTGACGTTTGGGTCTATACCCTTCATGTCGCTGGTGGTCCATGCAAACGTTTTGACGTTGCTTTTCAGAAAGTCGATTAACTCCTTTTTAGTTTCGAGAGGTAGCTCTGATCCGATGTTCACTTGTTTCTCGGGGCCGGAGTTGTCGATGCTAACTCGTTTGGTTAGGTTCCTAGGGGGACCTCGAATATTCTGTTGCATCTCTCGACCTTCCTGGATCTGTAATTGCTATTGGGGTGATTCCTTGAGGATTCCGAATCCTCCCAAGTAACAGATCCTGGAGATCTTCTGGCTACCTCGTACGGTGGTTATTCCGTCAGGTGTCGGAAATTTCACGCATTGGTGATAAGTGGAGGCTACCGCCTTCATCTTGTGAATCCAGAGTCTTCCTAGGATCGCGTGAAATGGACAAGGTCTGTTGATGACTACAAAATTGGTCATTTTCATGATTCCTCCAGCTATGACCGGGAGCTTAATGGTTCCCAAGGAGGTAACTGTTTCCCCGGAGAAGCCTACAAGGTTAGCTTTCTGACCAATGATTTCGTAGTCATCTATTTCCATCTCTTTCAGGGCGTTATAGAAGATAAGGTCGACCGAGCTTCCGGTGTCAACCATCAGCTTAGGCACCTCGTAACCTGCTATGTTCAAGGTGACGATTAAGGCATCATCGTGAGGTCTGTCGAGATCTGATGTCTCGCTTTCCCAGAAAGAAATCTTAGTGTTGGATGCAGGGTTGGGAGGCTTAGATTGAGCATTGGAAACGGCCTTCCGTATGTGACTCTTGATTGAATTAACGGAGTCTTGACATATATCGAAGCCTCCGAGGATATAATCCACCCTCGAATTGGGGCTCGATTGAGGTGGTGGTTTGCTTAGGAGAGTCTCGATTTGTAGACTTTTCCCTTGGGGAAATTTCCCAAGAATCATGTCAACTCTTTTCTTGGGAGCTGGCGGTGGCGAGTCTGTTTCCTTCTCAGACGATCTTTCGCGCTTCGGAGAGGTATCTGGGACCTCTTTTCTGGTAAGGAGGTGGTTTTTTGAGTTCCACGTCCTTTAGTTCCCCAGCTACGAATTTAGCTGCCAACTGCGTTGGAGGTCCCAACATTCCTCAGTTGAGTGCCCTTTTCGATCGTGATAAGAGCAGTGTTTGTTCTCATCGTAGCCTTTTGACCAGGGGGTTTTGCTTGTCGCGGCAACAGGTTTTTCCTGTTGGACTTCCTCGACTGCATAGGAATGTTCTCCTTGGGTCTGATTATTCCGGGAGCTCCCTTTTCTAGAAGATCCTTTTGCTTCCGAGGTTTCACCTTTTGGGTGATTCTGGGATTTCTTATGGATTTTATCTAGCGCAGCTGTTTTCTCTTCCAAGGTAATATATCTTGATGCTTTGTGAAGGGCATCATCGATAGTTGGGGGAGGATTAAGCGTTAGCTTGGACCAGAATTCCGATTTGTACCAGAGACCTCTTCTAAGGGCTTCGATGGCAACTTGATCGTTGGGATTCGAGAGCTTAGTTCTGACTGCTCTGAATTTCTTGAGGGTTTTCGGGGGGTGTAACCCCTGAGTTTTTTCCACTGGAGGATCTCGGGTTAGTTATCCCAGTGGTGGTCTGGTTCGGTTGAGCATTAGCCGGAGGCTGTTGCTCAGATCGGTGATCGGCGGATCGAGGCTCTGAGTCCTGAAGATCCGAGTCTCTTCTGTTCGGTGAGCCGTCGATCTGGATCACGGGATCAGGGATAGATGGGTTCGTTGCCTGGTTGGAGGGATCCATTCTCAAGTTACAGAGTAAAGGATTCAATTATCTCGTCCCCACAGACGGCGCCAAAATGTAAGGGGTAAAACTCACTCTCTAATTTAGGTTAGGTTTAGATTGGGGAAAAGACAATCGTGGGCTGAATCCTGTTAGAACTTAAAGAATGAATATGATTATAATTATGAATAAGGGTTACAAAGATGATTCCGATGATTACAAAAGAAATAGCTGAATGATTTGTGAGTAATAATATATGTGAAAATTGGTTGAATGAATCAATCCTCTCTTCTTCGTCTCTCCCTCCTTTAAATAGCCCTAGGTCACGTTTAACATCTCCCGATGAACCTCTGAGATTGCCTCCGTAAGTTGTGGGATTTGTAACAGCCTCCTCTTGACCAGGTCTTATGTGTCCAACCTGAGCTATTTCTCGTTAGCTGTTTGTAAACGAGGTCCGGACCTTTTTTCCGTGACCTGTTTTGTTAATGATTTTTCCATTAACAAACAGGTTCCGACTTTTATTCAGCTCTTCTTCGAGGGATAGATTACTAATGGGCTTGTAATGTCCTATTAACGATTTTTATCATTCGAACCCATTATTTCAGCTAACGGGCTACATTCGGGCCCAACAANTTAGCTGTTTGTAAACGAGGTCCGGACCTTTTTTCCGTGACCTGTTTTGTTAATGATTTTTCCATTAACAAACAGGTTCCGACTTTTATTCAGCTCTTCTTCGAGGGATAGATTACTAATGGGCTTGTAATGTCCTATTAACGATTTTTATCATTCGAACCCATTATTTCAGCTAACGGGCTACATTCGGGCCCAACAATTCGCGATGACCACAATGTCATTATCTCTTACTGGAAGACCTGGAAATCCTGTAAGTTGGCTGTTGACAACTGTTAGGGGTCGTGCAATTCTTCACATGTCCACTTCCCTTACTATCTACATGCCCTTGTAGCGGCTAATCCTAACATGATAGCTAATAATCCAAAATATACAATTTGTATGTAAAAACTATTCTAGAGATTTTTTTTGACCGAAATTATGCTAGAAATTCTGTAGTAATAAGATATATATGAATAATAGTTATAGATATACAATTCACAAATAGATATATTTAAATAATTTTATGTTAGCCTTCCAATCAATCTTAAATAGAAATGGAAATAAGAGAGAGGAAACTAGTTCTTTTGAAGTCTTTCATCAACATAAGCAAAAGTGGCTTTGGGACTTACGGTGAGGTGTATAGGAGGAAGAGAAGTTGAGGTGTTGGTTAACGTTTTGAGGAGTTCAGTGTTCTCTGTTTATCCTCAATTGATTATGTTGTTGCTGAGGTTAAGAGAGAAGGAGTTTAAGACATATGCTTTGGTTTAATTTTCAGGATAATGAGAGTGAGAAATCAGGAGAAATGCTACTAATTTAGTCCATACTTGGGTGATGGATTCTTGCTTTTGGGAGTCTGAAACATCAAAGTGGAAAAGATCGGGTCTTGTCTGAATATGGAGGTAAACTTGAGGCTCTGCTATGTTGGATTCTCCTCTTGTAGTTCATGTACAAATGAAAGGAAGAACATTACAAATAGGTATAGGTTTCTAGCAAAGCAAAATGTAAATGTTTTCTGGAGGGCTTTGTTTTCTGTACATTAAAAAAATAAAATGATCATACAGATGAGTCTTCACTTAATTGAAACATACGATGTTTTGATCATTCGAACACTTCATTTTCATGTACAGAGAGAGAATGAATATTAAGTACTGAAATTACTGGTTGTCCACAAAAAAAAAGTACTGAAATTATTGATTTGATTTCAGTTAAGAGTCAAACACAGAGAACAAAATAAAACTTTCTATTACAATTTTTTCATATAAAAAGGAAAAAAACGAACAAAATAGATAACATTTTATTACGAATTTGAGGGATCTTCTTTATCAGAGGTTCAAACCCGAGTTCTTACAGACAAAGGAATGGTAACGTTTCGTGTACCATCCGTCCACGTGAAGCTACCAAAGAAGTAAATAGTGTTACTCTTATGACTCGTCGTAACCTTAACTTTGTACCCAAGAACCTTCTTGCTCGAGTTGAACACCAGAGTCTCTGGTTCAACAGCGATCTTTACACCTCGCGGAGGCTCGATCACGGCTCTATAAACCGAGTCCACAGGTCCAACGTTAGTCACCGTTCTAGAGACGGTCACTTCATCTTTAAGGTCAGGAATCGTGATGGCTGGATAGTTAACGTCGAGGATAGAAGGTAAAGGAGAGGAGCATTTAGTATCTTTCCCGGTGATTAGTTTTATTGATGTGTCGTTGTAGCCAGAGGCGCAGAAATAGTGGATGTAGTCGTCGAGGTTCATGTCGTAAACTAGTCCTGGATCTCTGGCTTTTTCCGGGTTCACTAGTCCTGCACCGTAGTCAAATGGATCTGCCAGCTTCCTTGGTACTCCTTCCGAAAAGATTGGTTCACCAGATGGATCAGTCTTCCACGCTATAACATCAACAACAAGAAAATAATTACTCGACTAAGTCATTAGGGCCGGTCCTAGTCAAAACCAAATGAAGCATTCACCTAATTATTCTAACTTATTGAAGAAAATTACATAAATATAAATCCCCAAATTTGTTTTTTTTTTAAATATTGAAATCTTTACTACAGGCTGCTTAGTCCTAGGGGATGTATGGGTCCTGGAGCCAGAATCTCCTTTCAAATACAAAAAAAAAGTTTGAATTCAAGAACCTGTAGTCATGATAGCGGATTTTATAGCGGCAGGAGACCAGTCAGGGTGTACAGATTTGAGTAGTATGACGAGTCCGGCAACAAGAGGAGTGGACAAGGATGTTCCTTGAGTTATGGCCATTCCAGGAATTTCTTCGTTTTTAATGTCAGCTGTTAAAACCAGCACACCGGGGGCTACGATATCAGGCTGCATCATTTAGATTCCTGTCATTAACACATATATCCTTGGAAACGCAAAAATAAAGATTAGAAAGAAGAAGAAGAAATAAAAACCTTGAGAATAGCTGGATCGGTTGGATTAGGCCCTCTACCCGAGAATCCTGCAACTATACTTGATTTTGGACGTCCCACGAACGTTTTAGCCCTACTTATTTTAACCGTTGGCGAACTGGATAGAGACATGGAGGATGAGAAATATAAGTAAATGATCAGTGTTTGTATAACATACTAAAGAAAAAAAAAAGACTAATACCTTGTGGAGCGTATGTATTGTAGAATCTTAGTTCCGACTTCATAGTCTACAATGACGGCTGGCGAGTCAAAAAAAACGTCAGTTAAGTAATCCGAACTTCGTGCAATGATCGCACCATCGCCTCTTAGTACGTTCACAGCCAACGCCATATCTGTATCGTCATTCATAAACGTTAGGGAAATTTTCGCCCACCTACGAGGAGCAGTGAACGTTTGCCAGTCTTCTATGTAAGTTAATTCAGAAGATACTTCGGGACCCATATACAAAGCTTGACCCTGATACAGAGAAAGAAGTAAGTTTCCAAGACCCACACTATACTTTAAAAAAAAAAAAAAAAAATGTTTATTTTTTTTTGCATACAGTTACGGTTAGGTTATTGCCAAGAGTCACGTCTACATAATAGGTACGGTCAATGGAAGTTGCACCAACACTAAACATCCAGGGAGCTATACCAGTCACAGAGTAAGCTTTTGGGCCGGAATTAGAAGCAGCAATAACGACAGGTATGCCCTTCATGACAGCGTGGAAGGAACCAAGCTCAACATCTTCCCCAAAAGTAGTATATGTATGGTAAGGAGGTCCAAGTGGGGCGATAGATATCGATAATACATCAACACCATCATTGATGGCATCATCGATTGCCATGGTACAATCTGCAGTGCGAGAACCGATATTCTCTGAATCGAAGATAACTTTGTACACAGCTATACGTGCCTTTGGAGCAGCGCCTCTCATGAGTCCAGGTGCAAGACCCCCATATGACGCGTTAGGAACGAATCCTCCGGCTGCCATTGAAGCGCATAACGTTCCGTGGGATGTAAAACCTCTAGGGGACCGATACTCTTCACGGCTGATATTCAACCCATGCCGCTCAGTATAGCGATTTAGGTAGTACCTTGCTCCTACTATCTTCTTGTTGCAATGCTTTGCTGGGTCAAATGCCCTTCCGGCTACACACTTCCCCTTCCAATGTTTAGGTATCGGTCCAAGCCCTTCGTCGCTAAAACCCGCTGCCTCAGGCCATATTCCTGAGTCAAGAATACCAACGACAAGTTCACTTCCCATGTTGCTGTCATGGAGAAGTCCATTTGGTAGATTCGGCGAAAGGCCCAAATAGTCGAAAGCCCTCGTGGTCTGCAACGCAAGCTTTCGGTTTAATGCCACACTGAAAACATCAGGACGGTCTGGATGGAAAAAAAAAACAAGAAATGTGTGAGAAGATGTGTGCAATCACAAAAGCTCTTAGCAGAACAGGATTTGAAATTTTGGGGATCATAAACATTTATTAAAAAAAATATATTTTTTTTACATAATTTGTGACATTTCTATTTATATAACTTTCAAAAATTTGAGGAATCAGAACCAATGTTTCATTGGGTTTAGTGTTGTACTAGATCCTGTCATAGTTCTTAGAGTTCATAAACTTCTTGTGTTGAGTCATAAATCACAAAGACAAACCTTTAAGCTTCTTAGCTTGTGACTCTGTAAGCCTGGCTGCAAACCCTGAAAATCCATGGCGATAGTTGTAGAGGATGGACTCTCTAGCAGCTTCCGAGCTTCATGTAAACAAAACCCAAACAATAAAACGATTAGCTCCAAAAACCATGAGGCATTTAGTCATCATCATCATCATATGTCAAGAACCCGGTTTATGTCATATACCTATTGAAAACCGATTCCAACATCTTGTGGTGCGATGCGGAGACCAACTCTGGATCATCGTGTTGCTTCGCGCCTAAATGCACTACATAAACCTAAATCAATCCAAGAAAAAAAAAAGCCTTCCATCAGTCATATTTTTTTTAAAAAAAATTAACACAACAAAGAACAAGACCAGCTGAAACCATTCTACAAACCTTTGGCTCCTCAGTGGTGCATTCTTGAGCAAAGACGCAATTTAAAAGGAACAAGAATCCAATGATGAGAAACGCTTTCAAACTTCCCTTCACAAACCCCATCTTCTTGGGTTTTGGGAAGAGCTGCTTTCTCGTATTGGGATGCTTTTTCATTCATTCTGCATTTGATGCTTATATAGACAATTACAGAACACCAAACAGACATGAATAGCTACAATCCAACAAAAAAACAAAGAAATAATTAAACTGACAAACTACAAAACCAATGTGGGTAATGTCCAAGCGACACATATCTATTTCCACATAGACAGTTTTAACAGATTTATTATTTCCTTTCTTTATTTGGCTGTTTACTGAAAATAGCTCTCTCCAACATATCTGTTCTCTCTCATCTCTGTTATTTTCACATCCAAAATCGAATAAGCAAAATAGATAATCGAATTTAAAGCATTAGCAGAAACTAAAAAATAATTTGATACTGATATGATTTTTTTTTAAAGAAGCATTTAGTGTGTCTATTAGGGGTGGCGTTCAGGTATTTAAATTTCAGGTCAGGTCTATTTAAATTTCAAATTTTTGAGATTGTAGATTTCAATCCTATTTGGATATTTATTTAAAAAAATCCGGATTCAGTTGGATCTTTGCGGGCTGTGTTCAATTTCGGATACTTAGTTTAAATTATTTTAAGATTTGAAGATTTAAAAGTTCTTATATACATTAAACTTCTCAGAATCTAAAACTAAAAATAATATCTATACTATTATTTATGAAGTAAATTTGCTTAGTTGTCATGTTCTCCATAATATATCTTCTGCATACTATTTGCATAATAGATCTTAATATATCTTTTCTATATAAATCATAAATTTTAAATTAAGATATAAAAAATTTTATATTTATCTAAAATGAATTTATATTAATAATTTATTTCTTATTTAAATATAACTAAAACGAATTAATATTAATAATTTAATATTTTTCTAAAATAAGATAATTATTATGGACTATGTTGTTATTTTGAAAAGATATTTTCCTATTATAAAACTTAAACTTAAGATATAAAAATTATATTATTAATAATTAAACATAAATCATAAAATAATTATTTGAAAAGTGAATTTGCTGATTTGTCTCCATGATCCTAGGCAATTTTAATCATTTATCAGAATTTCTATAACTTTGTTTATTATTAATTATATATTAAAACTAATTTATATTAATAATATGATATTTTAGAAAATAATTTAATTCTTATGTATTATGTTGTTATCTTGAAAATATATATTTATATTATAAAATTTAAAATTAACATTTAAAAAATCTATAAGATTATTTAAGAAGTGAATTTAATGTTTGCTGATTTGTCATATTTTCCATGATTTTAGGTAATTTTGATAATTTATCATAATTTAAATAATTTTAAATATAATTTATTATATATTTTACAAATTATATTAATAGTGTCAGATTCTTAGAAAATAAGATATTTCTTGTGTATTAAGTTTCTGTCTTGAAAATATATTTTTCTATTAGAAATTTAAAATTAAGATATAAAAGTTGTAGTATTTTATAATTAAAATGAATTTACACTAATAATATTATACTTCTAGAAAATAAGATAATTCTTATGTATTATATTGTTATCTTGACAATATATTTTTATATTATATAATTTAAAAGTAAAATGGAAAATTATTTATTATTAGTTAATATAAATCATCACTCAAGAAACATTATTTAAGAAGTGGATTTGTTGATTCATTAAGTTCTCCATGATTTTAGGTAATTTTAATTATATGTCACGATTTATATAATCTTATATTATTATTATATAATTAAATTTTTTTATCATATTATATTTTTAGAAAAGAAATATCTTATGCATTATATTGTTATCTTAAAAATATGTTTTTCTATTATAAAAATAAGAATTAAGATATAAATATTAAAATTAAATATAAATCAAGAAAACAGTTATAGAAATATATTCTTTTAAATATTTCTGATGTTTAAGTTTTGTCATTGATAATTATTTGATGTTTGATTTTTACTTTTTGAAAACATAAATAGTAACTTATTATGCTGATTTTTAAATTAATGAAACATCAACTAATAAATATTTATAAGAGAACCCGCATGTGCGAGCGAAACACCTAGTATAGCATTATATGTTAAGAGTAATGTAAGCCAAAATATCTAGACCGAACATAAAAATTTGATTGTATTGAATATTTGGATAAAGACTCGACAGATATTTTATTGTTTTTGGTATTTTAAATATCTTTTAGCTATTATAGATATTTATTTTTGACTATTTGTATATCTTTGCATATATTTTATATATTTAGATATTTTGGATATTAAATCTAAAAGTAGCTAATATATTTAAGTATATCAGTTAAATCTATATATAAATGATTTAGGAAATTTAATTTAACCTTTGTATAGAAATTTAAAATATTTATGAAATTATTATTATTTAAGGATAATTTTGAAAAATAGTATCAAACTTGTGTAAAATTGAAAATTTCCATAAATTAATATATTATTTAATGTTTGGGGAAAATTAAAATACATTTTTGAAACAGAAAGAATACAATTCTTTTAAAGTAGCATGTTCAGAAATTAATGTAAATTTATTAGTTTACTAATGTTGTATAACCATTTATAGTTTTAATTTGTTGTATTATTACTAAGTTTATTATAAACGACGTTTACTAAAATCTTGAAATACATAAAATATTAAATGTTTTTAATTGATGTATTAATTTTTAAACTTGAATAACATATGGAGAACGTGATTAATAATAATAATAATAATAATAATAATAATAATAATAATAATAATATTTATTCTGTTCATATTAAATACTCCCTCCGTTTAAGAATATATGTCATTCTAAGCTTATTTTTTTGTCACAAATTAAGTGTCGTTTTAAAGCTTCGAGGCAAAATTGATTAGTTTTATATAATATTTTATTTTTCTATTGGTTGAAAAGTGGTTATGTGTATAGATAATTGTGTTTTTATCTTGGAAATATGTAAAATTGAATAATAAGTGTTATTTCAACTTTTAATGCAAAATTTGTTAATTTTATGTGGTAATTTATTTTTTTTATAGGTTGAAATATGGTTGTATAGGTAATTGTGTTTTTATATAGAAAATATGTAAAATTAGTTGGTTTTTTAATGCATATGCACAAAATTAAAATATCACTTAAACTAATAATAATAATTTCAAAAAAAAAAGAGTAATTAATTATACTGATAAAGCGAATTATAATTCGTTTCATGATGACACAAAATGGGTTTAAGATATTTTTACTGCATCCCCAACATCCGTGAAAATATTATCGTATTAATAGTTGAGTTACAGCAATTTACAGGTACAAATAGTCGATGAAACGTGTCCTGACAGAAACTGGGATTTTCACATTGCGTATTCCATCACTCCAAGTCAAACTCCCAAAGAGAAAGCCTAGGTTCACTTTGTGTGAACCTGATGACACACTCACCGTAAACACAGCCTTGCTGGTTCCTTTGTTAAACACCAGCTCCTCCGGTGAAACCTTTACGGTGAACCCAGCGGGAGCCTCGATCACGGGCTTGTAAACTGAGTCAACAGGTCCAACGTTGGTCACGGTTCGGGTCACTGTGACGCTTCCCTTGAGGTTTGGAATGGTAATAGACGGCACGTTGATATCAAGAATCGATGAACCTGAGCTAGGAGGACACTTGGTAGTGACGTTTCCGGTTAGAGCAGAAACTCTCTTGTCCGTGTACAAAGCTGCGGAACACAAGTAATGTACGTAATCATTTATATCCATGTCGTAAACAAGACCCGGATCTGTGGCTTTCTCCATATTCACAAGACCTCCCCCGTAGTCAAATGCATCGGCTATCTTTTGACTAACTCCATCTGCAGTTAGAGGCTCACCGTATGGATCGGTACTCATGGCTGAAACATGGAGAGTCTTTGGTCAGCTGCTGAAGTTTTTTTATCATAGAGAAACCATATCTTTAAAGAAACATATAAACCAAACCAAACCAAACCTGTTGTGACAATAGCTGACTTGATTGCGGCAGGGGACCAAGTAGGATGAGAAATCTTGAGGAGTGCTACGATTCCAGCAATAACAGGAGTTGCCATTGATGTCCCTGAGTAGGCGAACTCACTAGTATCTCCATCTGTCGGTATCCTAGGTGTTAGTAAGGTCAAACCCGGTGCTGCTATATCTGGCTGCATTACAGAAAGTTTTGATGGTTAAAAGCAGAGCCGGTCTTGAACATAGCGAAATGATAAATGTTATGAAACATTCGTCTATGACCTCCAAAATATTAATGGGTTAATAATATCATCCAACCCCAAAATGATTAAGAAAAAATATTTATTTAGTAAATGTTTGAAGCCCATAAATCTTAGGACCGGCCGTGGTTAAAAGTCTAGAACATGGTGATCAAGAACAAAAAATGAATGAAACCAAAACCTTAAGAATGGCAGGTGAGAATGAACTAGGCCCTCTTGAAGATGATCCTCCAACGGTACTTGCTACACTATCACCAATTACTGCCTTGTATGGGCTTATCTTAATCTTTGGTGAGCTGCAAAACAAAACAAAACAAAAACAACAAGATCAGATTTCTCCAACATATATAAAAGAAGATTGAGAATATTAGTTTGATAAGACAAACCTCGTGGTTTCCATGTAGAAATGTATCTTGGAACCAATGTCGATATCTATGTAGATACAGGGAAAGTTTGCAGGACATTCAAAACGATGACTCGGCCTTCTCACATATATGACACCAACAGCACCATTCCTCTGAAGAATGTCTGGTCCGGGCATCGCAGCAGATCCTTCGAAGTACATCACAACTTTACCCTTTACTTTAGCAACACTAGAATGATCATCACTAAATATCACATCAGTGAAGCCAAGTTCTGGTCCTGTGTACATACCCTGACCCTGGAAAAACAAATCAACCAAAATTATAAGGTTAGCCATCAATAAAAAAAGCCTTTGCCTCGTTAGAGATATGTGTATACATACCATAAACGTTAGATTGTTGCCGAGTGTGACAAATGCGGAGAAAGAGCGGTCAAGGGTGGTCGCAGCCACAGTTAATATCCATGGAGAAACGTTAATAACCGATGAAGCGCGTGGTCCTCCATTACCAGCTGGAGAAACAACAGTGATGCCTTTGTTCACAGCGTGTAACGCTGGAATTGCGATGTCAACCTCAACGTCAAGAGATTTGACCCTTGTTAAGCCACCGATAGAAACCGACAAAACATCAACACCATCATGAATAGCTTCATCAAAGGCTTTCCAGACATCAGCAACCGAACACATCCCTCCTTCCACGTCCCAACATGCTTTGTACATGGCTATATGCGCCTTAGGAGCAGCACCTCTCATGACTGATCCAGATGAGAGGCCTGGAAACTTCAAGTTAGAGAGGACAGAGCCAGCTAACGTTGAGGAAACTTGTGTCCCGTGGCCGTTATGATCTCTAGGAGATATGTGTTCTGTGCTACTGGTGATACTTGTTGAGAGATCAGCATTGAGACCATCCATGTAATATTTAGCTCCAATAAGCTTCTTGTTGCAATGTTCAGCTTTGAACTGGTCCCCGGAGACGCATTGTCCTTTCCATTGTTTTGGTGTCGCTCCATATCCATTGTCACCGAAGACACTTGCTTCTGACCATATCCCTGCTCACATGATCTCAAGATTGTTATCATTATGCTGAAGAGTAAGTTGAGCACACATATTAATAGAAAGATTGATAAGCTACCGGAGTCAATAACGCCAATAATAGCACCACTTCCCATGTTGGACCCATTTAGAAGACCTTTAGACGCAGCTGGAGTTGAGAAAAGACCTAAGTAATCCCATGTCCTTGTTGTTTGCATCACAAGTTTTCGGTTTACCACAAGAGTAATAACTTCAGGATGCTCTATTAGACAGAAATACAGAAAATGGTTTAGTAAAATTTACACATTTTAGTGTTTTAATATGCAATAAAAGAAAAAAAATGTATTAAGAGAGTAATACTTTTCATTTTCTCTGCATCTGCTGGTTTGAGCTTGGCTGCAAAGCCAGAAAATCCATATTGATAGTTATAGATCATTGACTTTTTGGCTGCTTCTTCGCTGTAACAAAAAATCATCAATTATAAAAAAAACCTCAGAAGCTAAGGTAGAGACACATGCAAACGAATCTTTTTTACCTTCCAAGAACCGATTTCAAGATTTCAAGATGCGATTGAGTCACCAACTTTGGATCATCGTGTTTCGTTGCACCCAAGTAAATGATATAAACCTATTTTTCATCAGACGAAATAACGGAACACATGATAAGATACTACAAACAATCTAGTATTTTTTTTCTTACTCGCATATATATAAGAAACACTTACCGGGGACTCGGGGACGAAAGGCGCCACAGGAGCGGGGGGTGACTCTACTGCAGCGGGATCAGGTGGCTGTAGGTTAACACATAAAGTAATAATTAATGAACGTATAACAATCTTTGTTTGTTTTTCATATGTGTAAAAGAAACTTTTAGACTACATACGCCAGCGTTCCCGGGAGCGCGAAATTCGGGTTCGCCGGGAGCCGGCATATCCTCAGCAACGCCCGGAGCGCGAAATTCGGGTTCGCCGGGAGGGGGCATATCCTCAGCAACACCGGGAGCGCGAAATTCGGGTTCGCCGGGAGGCGGCATATCCTCTGAAGGTTGAGCAGTATTTATGTTTACCAAAAAAGCAAATGCTATAGCTACAAAACACAGTTTTAAAGAAAGATACATTTTCAGAGGTTGGTTTTTTGCTCAAACTCTCCTCTGAAAATGTTTTTCTTTCTTTGTTATTGAGACAGAACCTGCTTTGAGAACATCCTCCAAATTCCTTTTTATATTAGACAGATCTATAGTGTCTTCTAAATTTGATTTAACCAACTTTGTGTTTCCAAAGACTGGCAAGATAACCAATTAACCAATACACATACTGTTTTGTATCTTGTAAAAAAATAAAACGTTGCAACTACTAACAGCAAAAAATAAACAAAGCACAAAGATGGTAGTTATTTCCCTGATGGTTATGTACAGTTTATAATTACAATCTAATTATGACAACTGCGGTTACAAAATTATTTAAAAAAAAAATCTAACATGACATATATTCAGTTATTCTATTCTTGATAAGATGCAAATTGTTGTTATGGATATATTATATCAAAGATATCACAAGTTTCTACAAAAATAGTAAACGGCATGGTTGCAACAGAACTGCTGAAACTGGTATTATATTTTTGCTTAAAGTGTTCCAGTCAGTGAAACTCTTAAGACAAACAAAGCCTTACGCGGATTACTTTACTACAATCTGAGAGATTATCACAATACTCTCCTAAACGTTTTCTTGCTTACACCATCAACGAAGCACATAACATAAGACATAATACATGAGAAATTCACACAGGTTTACATGTAGTGGGAGAGCTATCGTTTTTAAAACAAGAAATAGGAGGAACTGAGAACGGACTTGTGATCTTTACCAAGATGACGACCACGGAGGCACTCCAGATCCATTATCTGAGAATGATCCACATAAAGATTCACCTGAAAGAAAATCAAGAAACAAAAGAGAAGCGTTTTTAACATATAAACAGAAATTGAGAAATGATAGAGAGGAGAAAGAGTAAATACATTTGGACCGTAACGTTTGATGAACCACTCAGCTAACTTGGCATCAGATGCTTCAAACATAGTCTTCTCTATTCCCAAACGTCCTATGACTTTAGCGATTATGTCTGCTCGGAGAGAATCAGCGTATTTACAGACATCATCTGCATCAATCATAATAGTGTCTGCCCCGGCTTCTAAACACCTTTCAGCCTTTCTTATCAATAGATCAATGTCCTCAACAAACTCTGAAAGAAAAAAGAATATTTTCATAGTAACAATGCAAAACATAAAACTATAAACGAAGAACATCGTCTGCGTTCTTACCGCTTGATCTAGGCTCTGGAACAACATAGGAACCAAACGCTCTACTCCTCCCAGGAATATCCGACTTGTTGAACTTCACAGCAAAGATTGGCTTGGCTTTAAGACCACCGTTCTTGATCATACGAACATATCGTAGAAGAGTGTCCTCCGGAATCTCAAGCAAATTCGCGTTGAGCTCAATAGTGTCAAACCCTAACTGCTTACACTCCTGCAATAAAAGGAAAATAAAATTCAAAATTTAATGTCATCTTCAAAGCCAGATCTGAAATTTTGAAGATTATAAACATCTTTATGTTACTATTAAATAAAATAAAATAAAAAAATTTAGACAGGATTATGAAACTATCTATAATGTTTCATCTGAGTATTCCTAAAACTGGCTCTCATCATCTTCTATAATAGCTTAACTTACCTCAACATACTCTTTAAAAGCTGAAGGACCACCACTACGAAGAACATGTTCAGCCCAATCACCAGTACTAACATACACATCGTGCTCATGAGCCATTTCAATGGCTTGCTTGAGGAATGACTTTGGAATCAAACTGTTGGAGCCACCAGAGAACTTCAACCCGTCAACAAACTGCCCCATGGATTCAAAGATTTCCTAACCACACAATCAACCGTAAGAGCCTAATCATAATCAGGTGAACGAACACTTGTAATGATGGATTATTTTTTTCCTAGAAATGGTACCTGAAGAACGTTCTGGCTGAGAACAGAGTAACGAGGACCTCTCATCTCCGTAACACCGTAACGGCGTGGCTTCTCAGGACGGTCTTCGTTCTCTTCAAAGCTCTTCCATCTGTAGTGAGCCGACATCTTCTCTGTTCACCTCGATGCTTCTCCGGACCGATCTTCGTTTCTTCTGGAACAAATTTAAAAGACAAATGATGCAGTCGAAGAATGGAGCTGCTTCTAGAGAAGTGCCACGTCATCACCGCCAGAAGCCGTTGCTCTCTTTTGTCGTAGGACACGTGTCTGTTTATTTGGGCCTTTCAGCCCATCTTAGTTTGATTTATTGGGCCGGAAAACAAATGAATGAATTGTCTTGTTGATTTCAAGCAAGTCCATGTCACTGGCCAGATACACGGATCATCACGAACGGCCACATTTTTTTCGTACACAGATAGAAAGTGAGTTTTTGATATAAAACTTCAAAATCTACACCAGAAGCAACCGCTAGGCCATGAAGCTTAACTCCAAGATCAGTTAATGGCTTAAAGACTCATATTGGAGTTTAAATTAGGATTGGTTAAATTCGGTTTACTTTCGCCGGTTTACCTTATTTTTGGTTTAGTTTAATTGCATATAATGTGAACGTTATACAGTTATTTTGAAAGTAATGAAAATATCTTTTCATCTGTAATAAACTCTTTCTCCCTTCTCTCTCGAATATTCTGAGTTTCAGATTCGTAATATGGTATCAGAGCCATCTGAGCTCAATATTCTTTGATTTCTTCATTGATCTTCCTGGATTCGTGTTCTCTTCTCGTTCACGATGGTATCGATCAAGAAACTTCCGCGAAAATCCACTCGAGCTGCTCGCAAATCGGTTCGCTACACCGATCCAGATGATACACCACCGCGATCTCCTCCGATAGCTCAGAATCTCAACATCGGAGCCTCGTCAATGGTGATTCCTCCTGGATCGATGGATCCGAATCAGTCTCCTCTTTTTATGCACAATGCTGATCATCCAGGTTTGCAACTCATTTCTCTGCGCTTGGATGGTTCAAACTATGATGATTGGAATGCTGCTATGAAGATTGCTCTAGATGCGAAGAATAAGATATGTTTTGTTGATGGATCTCTAGCTCGTCCTGATACATCGGATCCTACTTTTCGATTATGGTCTAGGTGCAATAGTATGGTTAAGTCATGGTTATTGAACTCTGTTTCTCCTCAGATCTATCGCAATATTTTGCGTTCCAATGATGCTGCAGATATTTGGTGTGATCTTCACGGTCGCTTTCACATGACAAATCTCCCTCGAACGTTTAACCTTACTCAGGAGATTCAAGATCTCAAACAAGGATCGATGTCTCTCTCTGAGTACTACACTACCTTGAAAACACTTTGGGATAATTTGGAGAGTGTAGATGAACCTTGTGCACCATGTGTTTGTGGAAATGCAGCTCGTATGCAACAGAAGTCTGATCGTACTAAGATTGTGAAGTTCCTTGCTGGACTAAATGAATCTTATGCGATTATTCGGCATCAAATAATTATGAAGAAGGTTTTGCCTACTCTGGTTGAAGTTTACAACATTCTTGATCAGGATGATAGTCAGAAAAGCTTTTCTACAGTTGTTACTCCTGCAGCTTTTCACGTCTCTGACAAAGTGACTTCTCCCTTGGCTGAAACTGGAATTTGCTATGTTCAGAATGGGCCTAATAAAGGTCGACCTATTTGTTCTTTCTGTAACCGAGTGGGGCATATTGCGGAGAGATGCTACAAGAAACATGGATTTCCACCTGGTTTTGTTTCCAAGTACAAGTCGTCTGGAGATAAGGCTCAGAAATCTCAACCTGTAGCTGCTCAGGTCTCTCATACTTCTCAGCCTTCGGAACAGAAATCATTGAATGTGGACAATCTTATTGGTAATCTCAGCGAAGAGCAGATTCAACAGTTCAATGCTGTATTCAGCTCTCAACTACCTAACGTCTCTACAATGGGGTCTAATGAAGCGAGTACTTCTAAGCAACCAATGGATAACTCTGTATCTCATTTAATCCTACAACTCTTGCTTTCATTGGTCTTTTGACTGTCTCTCAACATACATTAGCCAATGAAACATGGATTATAGATTCTGGGGCTACACATCATGTATGTCATGATCGTCATATGTATGCTTCTCTTGACATTACTACGACTAGTAATGTGAATTTACCTAATGGAATGGTTGTTAAGATTAGTGGCATAGGAGTTGTTCAACTAAATGAACATATTACTCTCCACAATGTCTTGTACATACCTGATTTTCGTCTCAATCTACTCAGTATCAGCTCTTTAACTAGTGATCTTGGTTCACGGGTTATCTTTGATGTGTCTTCTTGTGCTATTCATGATCCTACCAAGGGTTGGATGATTGGACAGGGTAGACGTGTGGCTAATCTCTATGTGCTTGATGTTAGCAGTGCATCAGTGAAGATCAATGCAGTGGTTGATATCGGTTTATGGCACAAGAGGCTTGGTCATCCTTCATATACAAGATTGGATACAATTTCTGAAGTTCTTGGTACAACTCATCACAAGAATAAGGGCAAGGCTCATTGTAGTGTGTGTCACCTTGCGAAGCAGAAGAAATTATCATATTCTTCTCAGAATAATATTTGTACTGCGAGTTTTCAGTTGCTTCATATTGACATTTGGGGACCTTTTTCTGTGGAAACTTTGGAAGGTTATAAGTATTTTCTCACCATTGTTGATGATCATTCAAGAGCAACGTGGATTTACTTGTTACAAACCAAAAGTGATGTTCTACACATATTCCCTGCCTTTGTCAATCAAATTGAAACGCAGTTTGGTACTAAGATCAAATTTGTTAGGCGTGATAATGCACCAGAGCTTCGTTTCACAGAGTTGTTCCAAGAAAAGGGTATTGTTTCATTTCATTCCTGTCCAGAGACACCTGAACAGAACTCAGTAGTGGAAAGGAAACATCAGCACCTACTTAATGTTGCTCGTGCTCTGATGTTTCAATCTCAGGTTCCTCTACAGTAGTGGGGAGATTGTATTCTCACTGCTGCTTTCCTTATCAACCGAACTCCCTCTCCTCTACTGTCTAATAAATCTCCGTTTGAAGTACTTATGGGTAAAGTTCCTGCTTATGATCAACTTCGAACATTTGGCTGTCTGTGTTATGGTTCTACTTCGCCGAAACAACGTCACAAGTTCATGCCTCGATCTCGTGCTTGTGTGTTTTTGGGTTACCCATCAGGTTATAAAGGATATAAGCTTCTTGATCTGGAAAGTAACACTATCTATATCTCTCAGAATGTTACTTTCCATGAAGACGTTTTTCCAATGGCTAAACATCAGCAGCTGGATGATTCTCTACTCCATTTCTTTCCTTAGAAAATACCGTATCTTCAGCATCTTCCATTCCATCTCCTTCTCTTTCAAACCTACCACCACAAATTTCTAAAAGACAAAGAACAGTTCCTGCTCATTTAAAGGACTTTCATTGTTATTCTCTTAATGACTCTACTTATCCTATTTCTTCTACTCTTTCATACTCTAAAATTTCTTCACATCATCTTGCTTACATTAATAGCATTACCAACATTCCTATTCCTCAATCATATGCTGAAGTACGGGCCTCTACAGAGTGGACTGAATATTTTAATAAAGAACTTGATGCTATGGAGGAAAATCATACTTGGGATGTTGTTACTTTGCCAAAAGGGAAGAAAGCAATTGGTTGTCATTGGGTTCATACATTGAAGTTTAATGCTGATGGAAGTTTAGAAAGAAGGAAATCTCGTTTGGTTGGTAAAGGTTATACACAAAAGGAGGGTTTGAATTATACAGAGACTTTCTCACCGGTAGCAAAGATGGCTACTGTTAAACTCTTGTTGAAAGTCTCAGCTTCAAAGAAATGGTTTCTTCATCAGCTAGATATTTCAAATGCTTTCCTTAATGGCGAGTTGGAGGAGGAAATTTATATGAGGCTTCCTGAGGGATATGCAGAGAGATTTGGTGCATTACCACCTAATGCTGTTTGTCGGTTAAGAAGTCGATTTATGGCCTCAAACAGGCATCTCGACAGTGGTTTAAGAAGTTTTCAACATCGTTGTTTCAACTTGGTTTTCAGAAAGCTCATGGGGATCATACTCTTTTTGTGAGACAGACTGAGACAGATTTTGTAGCTGTGTTGATGTATGTCGATGACATTGTCATTGCAAGTACAGATGATAATGTTGCTACTAAGCTCAAGGCTGATCTGAAGACTTTCTTCAAGTTGCGTGATCTTGGTGAGCTTAAGTATTTCTTGGGTTTGGAGATATCAAGGACTTCTGATGGTATTTCACTCTGTCAACGCAAGTATGCCTTAGAACTTCTTACTTCCACAGGCATGCTTGGTTGCAAACCATCAGCTGTTCCAATGACACCGAATCTGAAGTTGTCAAAGGTTGATGGTGACTTAATTGAAGATCGAGAAATGTATAGACGTCTTGTGGGGCGTTTGATGTATCTCACTATAACCAGACCGGATATTACATTTGCTGTGAACAAGCTTTGTCAGTTCTCTTCAGCTCCTAGAACATCTCATCTTGGTGTTGTGTATAAAGTTCTGCAATACATTAAAGGTACTGTGGGTCAGGGTTTGTTTTACTCTGCTACTTCTGACCTCACCTTGAAAGGTTTTGCGGATGCTGACTGGGCTGCTTGTGTGGATAGTAGGCGATCAACTACTGGTTTCACGATGTTTGTAGGTGATTCTTTGATCTCCTGGCGTTCAAAGAAACAACCTACTGTTTCTCGTTCTTCAGCAGAGGCTGAATACAGAGCATTAGCTCTTGCTTCTTGTGAGATGATGTGGTTATGCATTCTTCTTCGAGAGCTTCGTGTTGCTTCTTCTTCTGTTCCAGTCCTATTCTCTGATAGCACTGCAGCTATCTATATTGCAACTAATCCCGTCTTCCACGAACGGACTAAACATATTGAATTGGATTGTCATACCGTGCGTGAGAAGCTTGATGCAGAGTTGTTGAAGACGCTTCACGTAAGGACAGAAGATCAGGTTCCAGATATACTTACTAAACCTTTATTTCCCTATCAGTTTGAACATCTTAAATCCAAGATGTGCATACGTAACATCTTCTGCACATCTTGAGGGGGCCTATTGGAGTTTAAATTAGGATTGGTTAAATTTGGTTTCCTTTCGCCGGTTTACCTTATTTTTGGTTTAGTTTAATTGTATATAATGTGAACGTTGTACAGTTATTTTGAAAGTAATGAAAATATCTTTTCATTTGTAACAAACTCTTTCTCCCTTCTCTCTCGAATATCCTGAGTTTCAGATTCGTAATAACACACACCGATAAAACGCAATCAAAAGTGAACAGCATTGAGACTAATATGATCCATCCCCATTGCGCTAAACCCTTTTTACAATACTATCTTTAGAACACAATCTTTCTGACGTAATTTATCGAATAATTCACTCGCAACATAGATCTCTCCATAAGAAATTATTATCTGCTTCCGCTCAGAAGAGACAGGGGAACAGAAGAATAAGTAGAGAACAATCAAGGAGTAGTTGGTTATGCTATTTGATTGAGCTCGATTTCTGGGTTGTCTGGCTCGTAATTCTACTATGCCAGTAGAGTTTTTGATTCTCACAATCATACTCCTAAAATCTGCGTCTTATGACCTTAATATGGGTTAGTAAGCGTGTTTTGTGTTTCTACTGGGACAGTGGAAGAAGAAGCCTTTGGAAGCTGAAGAGGAAGAGACCAAAAGATGAGACAGAGATCTAAGGATTTAATTGGATCTTTGATAGGTCAGGGAATACATCAACGTCATGTGCCTCTTGTTACCTTTGATAAAAGAAAATAGATTTTTAATAAAAGTTGATAAACAATAAAATAAAAAATGGATTGGTTTAATCAGTTTAAAATTATTTGCTTTATAATAAACCAATTAAAATTATGGTGTATGGACAAATAAGTTTTGAACAATCGGTTTGGGGAGAAATAAATATGAAATTGTTAATTCGTGGAGAAATAAATTTGTAATTTTCAAATCATGGATATCTAGCACTAGGTCATAGTTTGATAAATATCTAATGCTATATGATAGTACTCGTAGGAAAATAGATTTTCGATCCAAGTTTTTTGCTCTCCAAAAAGAAACTTCAAATTTGAAATTTCATATTTTTATTTTCAATTTGGTCCTTATATTTACATATCTTATTTATGATTCTTAAGTATTTTTTTATTTATAATTTTAATCTTAAGAAAAAATATATCTCACAAATCTTCAAATTTATTTCTACAAATTAAGCTTTACACATAAAAAATAAGAATTATATTATTTTAAAAGTAGAATTAGACAACAAGAATATTACAAAACGACCTTAATTAAAATTATTTTTCAAATAGATACATGAAAACATAATTATAGAAATTTAAATATTAAAATAACACTAATAATCTGGTAAATCTCCTCCAAAAGCTCCAAAATCTTCAAATTCAAACAAGTTTTTTTGTAGCCGAAGATGGTTTTTCTTGTTGTTCTTGACGTATTTTTCATATGATTCTTGTTCAGAACAAATGTACTCACATGTATTAATATCACCGATAGAATCTACGTTTTTAACAATATTTATTTTCCTATTTTACTTCTTTTAAAGCTAAATTTTTTGCTTCATTTTTCATTCGTAATTCAATCATCTCATGTTTTTATCTCTGCTTGTCGCACTTTCTTTTAAAAAAATCAAGGATTTGTTTGTTGGATGGTATAATGCATTATAATGCATAACATGATAATTGAGGATAAACGTGATATTAATGCGCCGATAAAATATACAAGATCAGTGGCAGAAACAACGGTTGATATGGCGGAAAATGAAGATATCCGCTTTCAACAATTTTTAGCTCGTAATCTACAAATTAAACATAAAGAGAGTCATTTCTTACTTCGAATGCACTAATTGATCACATATAGGAGCATTACGGAAATAAGTTTATGGAATAATGTGTATTTTTTTTGTAGCTTAATATTTAATTATGTATTTCTATTTCTAGTTTTATATTTTAAAGGAAAATTTTATTAATTAATATTGTTTTAATATTTTTATATATGTGTTAGTTATTTATAAAAGTTTTATGAATTTTCATTAATTGTGACAAATATAAAGACCATAATGTAATATATAAATAATTCTGAAGTTACTTTTGAAGTTTTTTTTTGAAGAATAACACTTTGAAACTTCAAATATTGAGTTTGTGAAACTTCAAAATAGAGTTCCCTTTTGGAGATATTCTTAGTCGAATTAAACTCGGTTTAAGTTCAAACTCGGTCTATACTCGGATTTTTTACAGATAAAATTTGAATTTCTTTTTTTTTGTCAACAAATTTTGAATTATTCTCAGGTTTAACGTTTCTTTAACAAGTAGGTTTTAATGAAACCAAATTTTGTATCAGTTGAATTATGTTTCATTTTAGACAACAATTGAAGAATTAGTTTATTCAATATTATATATTTTGGTATTTCAGAACATTTGGGTTCAGATATTTTGGTATATTAGTTTTTATTTCATTTATTATTTTATAATTTGTTTCGGGTTCAGATTATAAATTGGGTTTGGTATAAGATCAATTTTTTGTAAAAAAAAAAAAACATTGACTTAGAAGTTAAATGTGTATCAAACCGTTTATTCTTATGAAAAATATATAGGGTGAAGTTAAATCAGACCAGAATCTTCAAAGTCTCATTAATTATTCGAGTGAATCCTAGTTCATGATAAAACATGCCAAAAATTCAATTACCACATTTCTTAAAAGAGTTACCAAACAAGAAATAGGACATGAAATTCAATTATCACATTTCTTAAAAGTGTTACCAAGCAAGAAAAACGACATGAAATTCAGTTACCACATTTTTTAAAAGGGTTACCAAGCAAGAAAAAGGACATGAACAATAGAAAGATCCATGAAATCTGAAACGTCATTATACTGTTCAGACAAAAAAATCTTATATTAGACTTCATGACGGCATAACCAACAATATTAGAAGAAGAAATAGGTATAAAAGGTGATGGAAATATCTCCGACAGACGCAGTTACAGATCCAGAAAATAAATATTACAGGGACAAAAAAATACCATATAATATAATTGATTAAAATAAAGTTAACTATTTATTACGTTTGTAACTAAAAAAAATCCACCAACATATGATAAAAAAACTCTTATAAAATTACTCTATGCTCATTCATCTTTTGAAATCTTTGTATCACCTTCTCATTTAAAAACAGAGTCAAGAACTCTTTTTAATAAAGCAAACCATATAATCACTTAGAAACTGATCTCCGATTCGATTACGTGCAGCTGTCTTCACTAATTTTATAGCTGAAAAAACATCTTTCAGCACTTGCAATTGCAACCGGTAAAGTTATAACTTGAAAAGCTTGTAAACCAAAGGATGTGCAATATATTTCATCTCTGCGTATATTATCAATGTAGATATCAAGTTGCTGCTCTAGAGATAAAATTTCACCATAGCTAAAATCCTCTGGATATAACTTAGCTAACCTCGTCAACTTCTCCTTGTAAAACTCATGAAATGAATCAATCAGGCTTAACGAAGCCATACAAATAAGTAGATCAGTGGTTACTTTTGTAAAACAATCATTGAACTCTTGTATCTGTAAATCTAGAATTGTGGAGAAACAGTTGACCTTATAATGATGCATATTTGTTATGTTGCTTCACTTTCTTGACCTCCTTGGATCAAAAATATTTTATTCCATGATGAGCATTCCAGCATCATGTGTTTTACAAAAAGAAGTTATTTTATCCATAAGCAAATCTCAACCATCATCTCTAAGCTTTTGCGGTTCTGTTTTTAGTAGATTCTACCAATAACATAGCGTTTAAATCATTTTGATCCTTCTCTTGCAAAGCTAATGACAAATTTGCAGTGAACTCCAAATTGGTAACATTAGATGCAAATAGAACACACAATTAAAGGTGTAAAAATATTTGAGAAGACCACATGCTTGAAGTTTCTGTAAGTCTTCCATGCCTTCATCATGGATATACTCAAGAACTTTAATGGTAGTAGAAAATAATTCTTCCACCTTCAATAATGTTTTGTGGTGAGAACCTGAACGAGTATTTGCAAGTCTTGGTAAAGAATGTTCCTGATTTTGACATGTCCCAGTCTTAACTTCACCACTCTTGTTTTTTTTTTTCTAAATCTTCATGCTGAATTTCTCGAGGAATATTTTGTCTTTTACAAGAAGCTCCAACAGCATTCAACAATGAAGAAATCATATAAAAAAAATCAGCAATATCAAAGTGTTATTTTTTTTTGCAACTTCCACCACAACTAGCTGAAGTTGATGAGCGAAACAATGAACATAATATGCTGAACTTTTTTCTCTAGCAACCAATGATCTCAACCCATTAAACTCACATCTCATATTACTAGATCCATCATAACCTTGCCTTCTCACCATTTTGATGCTCAGCCCATATCTAGCAAACAAAATCATCTATAGCAGACTTTAGGGTTAAAGAAGACATTTCTTTTACATGAAAAACTCTAATAAATTTTTCTTTGATTGCTCCTTTTTTAATCAACAAATCGAAAACAACACCCATCTGCTCTTTATGAGAAACATTTGCAGACTCATAAACCAGTAAACCAAACACATCATGACTATTTTTTTCTAAAATAGCTTGTCGTACTTCTTCTGCAAAGGAATCGACAATATGCTTTTGAATTATTGGAGAAACTATCTGGTTATTTTCTGGAGCATTACTCATAATAATCTTACTTATGGCATCATTTTTCAGCTTCTTCTTTTTCAATATTGCTACGAAAAGATAATCCTTGCCGTAACAAGAATCTGGCATCATCAATTGAAGCATTAATTTAAGCTAATACGATACTCATTTTTTATTTTATCATCTTGTTTAAACAAAGCATTTACTAGACTGAATTTGATTAATCAAATCATCACATTTCTGAGCAGAAATAATATCAAAACTGTTGGGTGGTTTACCCACAAACGACAACAAATGAGAATCAGCCAGAATGAAACCTAAATTCCACACTGAGTCATATGCTGGATTTTCTTTTGATAATATCCCCCGTCAAGTGGAGATCTATAAAATGCATGCATTGCTTACTGAGCAGCTACTCAACCCAGGAGCAAGTATTCCAACAGTCATCGATAAAATGGTATTAAAGTATTACAGTCACCTCAGACTCTTGGTGGATAAGTTTTGGTGAATATTGACAACTCCAAATACACCAATCAGCAACAACTGACGCACTGATTGTCCACATCCATAATGAATTCCTTAGTACATGGAATCATTTCACCATCCAGACAAGAGAAAAGTATCTTAGCATGAAGTGTTGTTCCTTTGAAAGAAAAGATCTCAAAAGACATGAAAGAATGTCTAAGAAGTTTCATGTTCTTAATAGGATTGACGATGTCAACCTCAAATAAGTATAGTTGAACTATCTTCCAGAACCTCTTGACAGTAGGACTTCATGTATGTTATTTCAAAAAAATATAACGCTTAATCAAGGATTATTAGAAGAAATATATCAATCTTCACTTCTAGCCTTCAAAAAGTGAAATCACCAGAAGTTTGGCAAACAACTACAAGAACAAAGAAACCTTCTTGGGAAGGCCTGTGACAATCAAAACTCTCAATCAAGTGCAAACATAAAAAGTGTGGATGCTCATCTAGCTTCGGTAAAGAAATTTTTTGAAACAAATGGCGCAATATATACCCCAGTTATCTAGTGGAGAGAAAATGAGAGGAACAAAAGTTTGTATGCTCTAGAGTGAAAAGAAAGCGATATAAATCTATTGTTTGATCTTTAAGAGTTTTAAATTGGTTGTTTATAGTGGATAGAGAAATTAAATAATAATGATATTGTTGTAAATAAAAAATAATGTTTACGCTATAGATGTTTTTTTGGAAATTTTTGAAAAAGAAAATAAACATAGAATACTGAAATGTTTTTGTAAATATTTGGAAAAGCTAAGGTTTCTATTGGAAAATGACAGAATATAATTACAAAAAGGTTATGTTTGCATTTAACTTGAAAGTTTGAGTTTTTTTTTGCAATAAAAAAAGCTCCAACAATATATCAGTAGTTACTATTTCAAATTGTTGAACGTGAATTTTACTGTTATATTCAAATAATTTAATTAGTAAATAAGTTATGAATACTTAAACAAATATATAATTAAAAAAATTTCAATGTATTTAATAGTTTGTTCAAAACATACTGTTATATATTTTGTATGACATATGCGTAATGTATTTTAGATTATATTTTTCTATAATATCTGACAATAAAATCATTATTTATACAGTTCCGACATAATATAGAAATTTGACAAGAAGGTGACTTTAGTTATCTGGTTATGGGTCCACCTAGCTCTATAGTTCCAGTAAGCATTGTCGTTCATAGGTCTGTTGATGCAAGCGATGTCATCACTGCCACATCGTATAATGATCTGAATATTTCATCTGAAAATGCAGCATCCGCTAAGTTTTTCCCTGCTTTGGGAGCTTGGGCAAAACCTCTCCACTTCAAACCTCCGGCCACCCCTCCAGCACCAAGTACCCCTCGAGATTACAACCCAGCAATTTTTGGGAATCAGTTAGCAGCTCTTTGGCCACCTTTAAATGATGAGATCTTGAACAAAAAAACCAAAGAACAATCTTGCAACGAGTACTTTTAAGCCTCCAATTGAGAAGCTTCCACCTCCGGAGCTAAAAGCTGATGGCAAACTTCTATTTCCGTGGGCTACGAGATTGAGTCCTGAGTCACGGAATTTATATCGTGCAGCTTCTCCGACTTATAGACTTGATGGTACTCCCCAGATCTCTATTCCTTCGAAAGTTCTTAAGCTCGGTCCTGAGAATAAGGATGAGTATATCATAAGCAAGTTTCATAGGTGTTCTCTACCACCAGGTGGTTTGATTCATGTTGTGGCTAATAGATATTGGGGAAAAAGCTGTAAGATTAGTTGTAAGAAAGTCGGCGATTCAACCTACATGTTTCATATCCCACATGAGCCTACTCGCCATTGGGTAATTCAGCGGGGGATTTGGCATATTGACGATTGCTTGCTTTTTTTACTACCTTGGATTCCAGAAGACTCTTTTAAAATCACTGAAATGGACACCCTTCCAGTATGGGTTAATTTAAAGAACATCTTGGACTGTTGTTATTCTCGATTAGGGATTAGTCATATTGCTTCTGGACTTGGGGAATCCATCCTTACCCATAAACCTCGACTAGATCCTACCACTATGGGTGAAGCAAAAGTCTTGGTTGAGATGGAACTGGATAGAGATTTCCCAAAGATTATTGCACTTGATGATATACAAGGCAGCACTTTTCTTGTCGATGTGGAGTACAAATGGACTCCATCTACGTGTGAGAGGTGTGGTAATCTTGGCCACAAAGCCAAGAGATATCTCTTACCTTCTAAGCTAGAAAAGGATGATATAGTGCAGCCACAAAAAGATCATTGTAACGTCCTAGTTGTGGATATTGATGTTATCCTACAGGATAACAATTCTTCACTCACACCGTCACCAACTATCCAGTCAAGAGATTTACAAGTTAATGCAAATCTCTTGAGTTCTATTCCTAGTTTGGAGGCTGTTCATGAAGCTCCTATGGGCCAATCAGATGGTTCAGAGGTACAATATGAAGCAGGAAACACTATGTCCAAAACTTTATCACCTTCTTCTCACTCAGAACAAGAGAATCTCACTGATTCGACTGACTCGGTCACTACTTTACCCATATTAGTAGATTCACAATCTACTCCCACTGACACAAAGATTATGGAATTGTCTCCATCAAGCATTATCAACAATGAGGCCCTACCACCTTCCGTTGTTGATCCCTTAACCACTTCATCTAACCATTGTGCATTTGAGAGTCCTTCTCGGTTTACAGTGTTGGAAGTTGTGGATGAAGTTGAGATTGATCATTCTGGTTCGCTCAGCTTGACGAGAGGTGGGAGGGAATCAAAGCCTCCTATCAAGTACCAAAACATGGAATGGAATACAGCTTGAGGGAGAGGAAAGCGTGGCTGCCGCGGTCGAGGCTCTTCTCATTAGATATTGTTTTTCAATGCCATTGATGTTCTCTTGAGTTGCAAGCTTTTGATATTCATTGGCTTGGGATTCAATTTCTCATGAAGCTTGTTTCATGGAAACCTTTTCCAACTATAAGACCTTTGATCTTAGCTTGTAACGTTTTAAGTTTAATTTGAAAGCCTTTAATCAAAAAAAAATATAGAAATTTGACAACAAAATTATACATAAATGAAATACGTAGTTAGGTGCTTACTCATGTTCAAAAGAACTATGCATACCTACATATAAAAGAGTCGCACATAACTACATATCATGCTCTGAATTGCTCTGTTTTCTCTTCTATGTTCTGTGATTTGTCTTCCAGTTACCAAAAAAAAAAATTTATGTATATTTAAATTAGTGTTTTAATATTAGTGCATAAATTGTAATAAACACATCAAGTAATTATTATTTACAAAGTAAGACTTTAAATTAATAAAATCAATTACTACTATCAATAAAAGTTTAAATAGATTCAAAAGTTAAATATCACACATGGCTCATTGGTTTGATTACAAAACATAACCAGCTTCTTAGTTGTGACATGAACTTTCCGGTCAGGGTCTTAACTATAGTTACACCACAACCACGTCTATTTTCTGGTAATCAAACAAAAAGAAAACAGAGATTATCTCTGAAAGCAAATGAGTATTGTGTATAAGGAAACATGTCAAAATGATATTCTTGTCTTTTACCAAAAAAATGATATTCTTGTAATAATTTTACTGTGGATGTGCTAGTTGATGTGTTTAATGTTATTTTAACGTCGGATTAAAAAATTGCGGGTTGACTTAATATTAAATTAAGTTATACGGATACTTGAATACATAAGGAATTCATATAAGTTCATTAATGATTTGCCAATTTGGAAATTAGGTAGAGTCAAATGAAAAAAATAAAAAAATAAAGAAAGAGTACCTTCTGAAGCAAGCGAGCAGATCATAAAACAGAGAAGTTAGTTGCTCACCATGATTGTTCTTCGCATATTCCTCAAATGATGACAAACCTCTTTTTATAAGAAACGCTAACCAATATTTATGATGTCATATTATAAAATACCATCATATGACAATTGGAACACTGATTTGCGATAAATAATTTTGAGTAGCCCTCGGCAAAAAATCTGAAACCGAAAAAACTGAAACGGAACCGAACCGAAATATCTAAAACCAAAATCGGACCAAAATTCTTAAATATCTTAATTGGTTCCTATATTTCTATATCCGAAAAATCGAATTGGAAAGGAAACCGAACTGAGAACTGGACGGATACCCGAAAATCCCAAAAAACAAGTTAAATTTTTTTTAATATAAGATAAAATGACATCAAAGCCACTTGAACCCAAGTTAGATACAAAAAGTAAGTACATTTTTACCACCAGACCACATTATGTTTTATTTATTCTTTTATATTATCTATGTATATAGTATTTCTATATTAAAATACGATAAATATTTATAAAATTAACATTTTATCGATTTGAACTCTTGTTGGATTGATGAATATATAAGCGTGTAAACACTAGACCATTTAAAATAACCTATTAACTAATATATTCAATATATATATATATATATATATATTTTTGATTTATATATTAAACGGGTACTCGCAACCGAACTAAAATTGAACTGGAACCAAACTGAAACCGAACCGAAATCTTATAAATATTTATTGGGTATAAGAATAATTATCTGTTACATCTGAAATCAAATAGTTCCTATCCGGAACCGAATCGAATATTTGAATGCCCAATATTTGAATGCCCAGACCTATTTCTGAGCGTAATAAACAAAAACAAAGGTGTCTTTACGTGGATAATTCAGTGCACAGAATACAGAATCTATAATGGATTTCTGATAATGTAATATTTAAAACCTCCCACAAATTCCAATATCATATTCTTGCATATTTCATCCCACCGTGATCAGCTAATATTAGTTTAAAGATTGGAAGCACGATTATGAATAAGTAGTTACTCATATATCTTATCTCTCATGGCCCCATAAGTAACTCATTTGTTTTTTTTGTAAACGAAGTAATTACTCATTTGTGATGACTAATCTTTAAAATGATTAAATAAGATAAATAGAGAGAAAAAGCACCAACCCATCTACATAAAAGAAAGTAAAGGGGCTTCTCATCTCTTTCAGTTTCGACATTCCCCAGAATCTCTCTCCCCTTTTTGTCCCCAACCAAAAAACCTTAACGACCCTTTCTTCATCGTGAAACAGAGCATAACTACATAAGACAGAGCACAATAGAGACGTTAGACACTCTGTCTAAATCCTCTGTTTGATCCATAAGTAAGTTGACTCCATTATTCTTCTTTTGATATTTCTTATGTGGTTACGGTTGCAATTTCCAAAAACGAAATGATTTTTTTCTTTTGATAATTGACTCTGTTTTTTCTAACATGAAAATGATGATCGTCTCTCATGCTCTATGTTTCTTAATGGTTTTGTTGGAAGATCGATGGAAACTGGTGTAGCAGTTACGGGTCAAGAAATCGGACCCGTTAATCCTGATGGGTACGTGACGATCGATATGGAAAGTTTCTCTCATGTTATCCACAAAGACTTTTCATCTTCGAGTCCCAAAGTTACTGTAAGTTCCTTTTTATTGTTATTAATTTCTCTTTCGAAATTATTCTCGTTAACTCAATTATTGAGTATTGTATTATGATTTTAATTGAATTATTTTTAAAAAATGATTTTTTTTCTCAAGCTGCAGAGAAGTGTTTCGAGGAAAGGGTCTCCAAGAAGCAACAACGAGAGGAAACTCCATTCTAACGCAAATTGTAATGACAAAGAGACCTCATCCCCTCAGTCTCCACTTAGAGGTAAAAAGCTTCGAATTCAATAATTTAGTTAATATATACATGTCGCCTTTTCTTTTAAAAAGTACTATATATTCTTTATATATACATCATTTCCTTTAATACATGATACATCGAATAGTTTTCAAATAAAGTAGACATTAACAGGGATGGTTTCATTACACGAATATGGGACGTATGCATTTTCTGTAGCCCAATAATACATTTGTTTCTTTCTTGATTCTTTTGTTACCATCTGGTGGAAGTATATTACGTAATAGTATCAAATGGACCTAACAGATTCTTGTAATATATTGTATTTGGGGCTATCTGCGAGTGTGAGTCATTTTTGAAAGATCATAATAATGTGGGGAGCTCTGTTATTTTATGCGGTTAGATATTTTTTTTGGGAAATGTCAATCTTTGTGAAATGGTTTTGGATACTTCTATAGATTTTAATCTAATACAAAAGGTTCGGTTTGCCTAATCTAACGTAAAGTTAAATATTAATCCACTGGTTATTTAAAAAAAATTCCACTGGTTATTTTCCTCTTAAATGTATAAATTACAAAATGTAAGGTGGGCTAACGTGACTAACCCATGCGTTTTCAGCTGTAGACCGTAACTAAGATTTATCTTTTAAAATATTTTTGAGAAAAGTTCATCAATTATCCTTTTCGTTTTAGAACATTTGCGATACATCTTACGAACTTTTTTCTGTAACAAAAAGCATAACTAATAAGATAATAGGAAACACCCTAGTGTTTTACTTTCATCTCGATTTCTCAATTTGAATTTTTATTTGCGTTAGCATTACTGCCATTACATAGCTTTATGCAGACCACAACAGAAACCATAACTTTATTTATAAAGTTTTTGTTCTCCTGCACCGCATGCTCACTCATACTATATTATTAAACTCGGCATACAATGAATACGTTATGATTCAGTTTATTTTGTCTTCTCAAATAAAGAAAAAGAATCATTATTCATTGTTTTTTAATTAAAGCTTATTGTATATGGTATTTGATGAGTTGTAGGATCAAGCACGCCGGAAAAGCCGACCACTGTGGGGCCCTTAGATCAGGCAGGCATGGCCCCGACCGCAGCCACCGTCGTTTCATCCTCGCCCCTTCATCAGATCACCATTACTACAACTGCAGCCACCGTCGGAAATATGATCTCCGACCAAAATAGAGAAAGAAGATTTGGATTTTCAAAGAAGTCGAGTTTTAAACGTTCTCGCACTTCTTGGATGCTTGATCCGAAGAAAATCGTAATATTATTTGCAACTTTGTAAGTATTTACCACTTTTTCGATATAATTTATTTATTTTATTAATTATATTAATTTATAGAATACACAATGTATAACTCAAACGGCAAACATCTATAATTATTTACGAGAAAGAACTATATCTAATACTAGGATTAAACTAACTGTAGTAGTAATTGAGGTTAGGCATTTATTTAAATTTAACTGGCTAAGATAAATAAATACATATAAATATCTAAAATATTAAAACTGAAGTACACTTAATACTTAGCCCTTACCTTTGCACAAAAATTACCACACAATGCCACTACCATTAAACACATCTTTTACCCTTTTTTTATAAACCAAAATTAATGTTTTCGTTATAACTAACCGTAAAAAGACAAACCAATTAGAAACCACATGATTTCAATTTCTTACGTGTCATTAACCACCGACATAAATTGGTATGTTACCTTAAGACATCTTCGTCTACTGGATCAAATGAGCCCATAGAGACTTCACGACCATAGCTTTTCATAATTTATATAACATCAAATTCCATTGTCATAATTATTTGGTTTCTCTTCCTCTGCACAATCCAAACCACTATATTACATATGAGCAAGTCCATTTTATTGCTGGTTCAATGAAACTTAAAAATATCATTATTTAGATTATAAGTTTTATCGTTACTAAACGAAATTTTGTTATTCAAAATCAATCTAATTAAACCAATATAACAAAATCACCATAACAGTTAAGATATCCAAAATATAATTTTTTGTTTCTTATCTTGAAAATCAAGTTTACTAATCTAATCATTAAATTACCTGAATTCGTGTGATTTTCTTAACTTTGTAATAAACAAATCAATTTATTAAAAAAAACCATTCATGTTAAGTTAATAATAGTATATTTTTATAGAATAAAAATAAGAAATATCAGTAATCTATAATACTATTAAATAGCTAATATATTAGCATACATATTTTTCAACAAAACAAAAGTATTTTTTTTTAATTTTTGATAAAAAGCAAAAGTAATTTTGACTTAAAACAAAATATTAAATTNAATTTATTAAAAAAAACCATTCATGTTAAGTTAATAATAGTATATTTTTATAGAATAAAAATAAGAAATATCAGTAATCTATAATACTATTAAATAGCTAATATATTAGCATACATATTTTTCAACAAAACAAAAGTATTTTTTTTTAATTTTTGATAAAAAGCAAAAGTAATTTTGACTTAAAACAAAATATTAAATTATTAAAATCAACATTTTTAGTATGGGGATCATATCAATTAAATAAATTATGTATATTATTAATTATATTACATAATTTACATATAATTATATCGCTATATTTTAGTTAATCGGTTTATTCGGTTTGATCAATTTATATACCAAACCATATCCATATACCGCGGTTTCTTAAAAATGACATATATTTGGTATATTCGGTACTACCAAATCCAAACTGTTTTCTCTATTCTGGTTCAGTTCGTTTTTAATTGTTCCGGTTTTATCGGATTAAACACCCATAAACATGACACACCAATGTTAATCTTAAGTAACATATGAATCTATAACATAAAAAATATAATTAATTAAATTTATCGCATTTTCAAAAGTAAAAAAAATATAATTATGAAGAATAAACACCTGCGCGGGTGCGCGGGTCAAAAGCTAGTATTAAATTATGAGTAGTGTACGGCATGCTAGTGAAAATCGAAGTATTTATCACAAGTTAATAAGTAAAGTTGGTTTTGACGAATTATGTATATTGATGGAATGTTTAATCTTTGTGACAGGTCAAGCATGGGATCAATCTTGTTAATCATATTTACTCTCTCGATCAGCAAGTCTAATTCCGGAGAAATGCCCTAGATTAATAGTAACAAAACATGAAGAAGATATAGACCGACTTCAGTTTGTGGATATAGAACATGCCAACATTCTTACGACCTACATCTGAGGAGGATGAATCAGAAGAACATTACAAACAAAGAGCGTAAGGCTGTAATAATAATTATTTTGTATATTTTTTATTAGGAAAAAAGAAAAGAAGTTGGTAATGGGCACACACGAGATCATATGAAGATTGGAAAAAGAAAGCTTTAAGATAAGAGTTTATGACTGTTGTGACGAAGACAGAGCTGGAATCTTCTCTCTTGTTCCTTTTTGCTCTCTTTCTCTGTTTTTTTTTTTCACATTCACTTGGTCTAAGTTTGTTCCTTTTTGTTCCTTTTTGCTCTCTTTCTCTGGTTTAAGTTTGTGTTTTCATTATGGTGTATTTCTTTATATATGTATATATATCAAAAATTTCCTCTGGGGTTTTAAATTTTTCTTTCAGTTATTACTTTTCGAACATATGGACCATCTTATCAAATAGCACCTACACAAGCGTGGATCATTTATAAGTTACCACATGCTATTCACCTAAGCTACTACCATATTTAGATGTCTTCAAGTATTTTGATCATAAAGTAACATCTCCCTTTCATAGACTAAATTGCAAGAATACAACAAATTTTGAATTGTGTTGATAACAACCAAAGATGAAACGTGGTTTAAAAAAGTTTGATGTTGAAATGTTGCCAAACAAATCGAAAACACCTATACAAGTTGTAACGTGGAATTTTAGAGTATGAAATGGAGTACGCAATTGGGAGTATGGATATTTGCTGTTGTTAATCAATCACAACTGAGAGAGTGAAAATTCAGCTCTAGAGAGAATATAATATTTGGACCAATTGGGTTAATTTCATATCATTTGTTTCAGTAGTCTAAACAGTGATGTATCATTGGTCAAACCAAAACTAAATTTTCTTGCCTAACCAGTCTGCCCAAACTACACTGTTAATTGCTAGAGTTCATATTACTAACATGCATATATAATAATTCACTGTTTCCTCATGTTATGATACAATCCAAACATGTTTTATATACAACATCATTGAATGTAATAGTAGCTAAATAAGATATAACTTTAACCAACAGAAAACATGATACACACATAATTCTCATATTTGATTAATTTAGTGCGTGTGTGAATAGTAGAAGATGAAATTTCTTACAGCTATTACATATACAAGAATAGGTAATTAATCTACTTCTTATTTTGATAAAATAAATTTTAAAACTATCACATAATTTACTTATTTCTTATGTTAACATTTTTTTGTGAAAAGAATAATGACTCAATTATCTCCAACTTGGGCTCGCATCTTATATATTAAAAGAGAAGTCATGACTTCACTTCATGTGTGATATTTTAAAATGGACCATCTAATAGAATTTATAACATTACATTATTCAATCATTAATAACATTTATTAGATTCATTAATAACATTTATTGCGCTTACTAGAAATTTTTATTGGGCTAATAAAAATTAGATGATCCATTGGATTTATAGATATTATAATAAAATACATGTTTAAATTAAACTTATATAATTTAATATTGTAATAGTATAAGTTAATTATTTATATATTTTTATGTTAACTTTAAAAATATATAATTTATTTTTAAAAATAACAAAATCATCATTTTCTAACAATAATCAATCTATACTATATAATAATTAATCATCAGTTTCTATATACACACCTTATATAATATATACCAATTTAGAAGTAAAAAAATATTTATATAAAAATAAATGAAAATAAATACCCGCGCGGTTGCGCTGGTTGAGATCTAGTATACATTTATTTGAGTTATTAACACTCAAAGGCAGTTTTCAAGATTTTATTACACTATAGAGAACTTTGTGCTACTAGGGTAGTTTTCAGGCTAGTATACATTTATTTGAGTTATTAACACTCAAAGACAGTTTTCAAGATTTTATTACACTATAGAGCACTTTGTGCTACTAGGGTAGTTTTTGATGGTTAATTTCAACACTAACCCCAACTATAAGAAACCTAGTTGTTGATTTAGTTACTTTCTACAAATTTTGTTTTTTGTGTATTTGAATTTAAAAAATCTAAATGAATCAGATCTACTCTTTTTAAATTGTAACTATTAAATTATAGGAGGTGATGGAGGTTATAGGACACAAGATCTACTCTTTTTTTTGGTTTGTAGGTTATAAAACTCAAGAGAAATATGTTATACGGAGGTGATAGAGCATCCGTAAAAAACGTGTCCGACCCTAAATCGTGAGTTCTATTCCATCGTGGTTGGGACTAGAGTTGTGGCCGCAAGAATCGCCGTGATTTCAGTCGTGGAGCACTGGATACTCAAGAGAGAAAACGTGGTGGAGCAGCCGGAGAGCTCCGTTGTCCGTGAACTCAAACTCAAAATTCCGACAAATCACTACCGTAATACGCTTCAAGGTCAAGTCTCCTTCTCGCCGTGGTCTTCATACTCAGGACATGAGTTGTGGCCACCGGAATCTTCATGGCTTCAGTTGCAGATCAAAGAAAAAAGCTTGATAGGAACAACATTGGAGAATTTTTGATTATTTGCAACTATGGTCCTCCAATTATTTCTTATTTTCCATTTTGTCTGAAATTTTTAATTAGTTCAATTTTTTATGAGTTTTCCCCGTGACTTTTAATTTTACAATATAGACCAACCAAATATTTTTTTTTTTTTGCATCATTAGTCTCTATCGTATTATTTTATTTTGTTTATGTCCCATATGTTTTTGACTTGCAAATAAACATTTTTCATTTGAACCTAAATAAATAAGCTAAATGAGATGCTAAATATAATTAAAAACTAAATATCCTTAAAACGATAACATTGGAGTACAGACATTTATTGTATACATTGTTTTTGTGATATATGTATATAGTCATATATACATGACATTATGTACACGTAATTTACTATCCATATGTACAATCATTTATATGTACACCCGTCCATTTAGGAAAATGATTCACATGTACACACTATAAAGCACATCGTCAAAAACCAAATATAATATTTTGACGAAAACCATAAATCTTAATTTGCATCTTAAAACAAAATCCAATTTTGTGCTTAGAAAATGAAAAATGCTTATTTTAGCTAAAACTGTAAAATGCTTCATTTGTTCCCAAAAATGATTTTCTAGGATATTCACGCATATTAAGAGTACAGTGAATATGTAGAAAATATTTCTTTGTAAAACAAGAAAAAATTCAAAAATCTTACTTCCATAAAAACAAAATTAATATCAAATCTAAAATGGTGTTTCTATTCTTTAAAATATAGAAAAATCATCATTTCTAAGTTTGTGATATAGAATATATGAGATATGAGCCAAATGAGTTTTATAAAATTTTTGATGGATATCTCATTTTTAATTATTGATGCATAGTTCTCTCATATAATTATGTAGCACGTATATTGGTGGTCGAAAGAAAAGTGAATTACTTGTAAAAAAAACATGAACACACTAATAAGGTTTTTAAAAATGCATAAAAATGAAACTGCAAATTTAAAAGCCATTTGGCGTGTACAAAATACCATGTACACAAATTTTGTTATGTCCACATGTACAATGAATCACATGTACATCAATTAATTTGTACAATAATATATGGACACTAGACAATATTTAGATTTATTTGCAAGGATTCAAATGTACACCTGCTAAATTTGTTAGGTATATTTACAACTTACAATATTTATATGGTAAAAATTTGATACTTTGAAAGCTATTTGATGTATACTCTATACCATGTACACAATTTTTTTCCATCCATGTGTGCAATAATTTGCATGTACACCAACTGATTTGTACAATAACAGATGAATACCAGATAATTTTTGTACACAGATTTACAACTTTTGTAATTTTTATGGTCAATATGATACAAAAAATGAGTCAGTATGACCTAGTGAACTTATGTTATTTTTCGACAATATGACTTAAGTCAATTATATAAGTATGTTGTGCATTGATATCTCAGAATTTTAGTAGGTTTTAACATTTTCATTTAGCTCATTTAAATAATTTTAGGATTTATTTAGAGGTATTTAGTGCATATATTTGTTTCTTTACATTTGACAAGGTCCAAAGTTCACATTTAAAAGTTTTAGGTTAATTAAACATGACTTATATGCAAATCTGGATGTTTTGAGGCAACAATGAAAACATTTAAAATTACAAGGACCAAAATGAAAATTTACGAAACTTCATCTTAGGGTTCAACAATGGCGATCTCCATCTAGATGCAACGGTGGCTTCGCTTTATGGTCCACCGGAGGTTATGGAGAGAGGCTAAGATCACGGCAAAGACTTAGCATAGGGCATGACGAAGAAGTTTCCATAGGACTTGAGACACCGCAGAAGAGAAGTCCCATGGAGAATAATAAAAACTGCGGCGGTGGAGCTCGTTGTGGTTGTTGAATTGCGGTGTAGAGCTTGTCGACTTACAGCAATCCCGGCGCCAATGATCCACGACGGTGAATCAGCTACCGTGAGTTGAGTTCGTGGCTCAAGTAACTCTCATCAAATCCAAGATGGAGATGAATCTAGAACTTGACATCACCATCACGCTTTCACCGAAGATTCATCTTGAAATTTTTTGCATAAGCAAGATGAAAGACATCATGATTCATTTGAGTTAGTCTTCAATTTCATTTTTTTGGGTCAGAGAGGCATAATAATAGTGAGATTCCAGTTTAACAAATTAAGTTCACTCGATATCTAAGCTTCTTCTTTCTTTCATTTTTCTGTGTAAACCAAGTTCTCTCTCATCAATATGATTTTTTTTTTAATCTAATTATTAATAGGATTTTTAGTAATTTAAACCCTCAAATAAAGATTAATCGTAAAATAAACCCTCAATTAAAAATCTTGTGAAATAAACCCTCATCTTTATGTCCGTTAATGTTTTCGCCCGTCCGTAACTTTTGTCGTCAACTTTTGACAGAGAAACGTTAAATGTAGACGAAAAGATTACGGAGGGGCGAAAACATTAATGGACATAATGATGAGGGTTTGTTTCACATGATTTTTAGTTGAGGGTTTGTTTTACGATATATCTTTAGTTGAGGGTTTAAATTACTAAAAATCTTTTTTTTTTGAAAAAATCTTATAAGTATTGATTATTTAGTAATTTTAGGACCGATTTTACTGTTAATACAAACTCACTTTTTTGTCAGTGAGACCTCGCATGCCTTCAGTAAATCTAACTTGTAGCTATTCTTGTTTTCATGTTCGCTCTTTCACAAAAAAAAAAAAAAAAAACTTGTTTTTGAGATTAATGTTTGGTTTAGGTTTTGCATTAGTCAATTTGTACAAAGAAGCAACCTAAGACCGGAGTTTAAAATTCAGGTATCCGATCTTCATTTTTGTGAGGAATCCACATTAGCTCAGACAACAAATTAAGTGGACCAATCTCCGTCGATTTGTTTTTTTTTTCTCTAACAAATCATCTTAGTCTCTCAATGCTATGGTAAAACATACGTCAGCGTGTTCATCTTTCAGTGGTCGTCCTATAAGGACAGCGACTTTAATGCCATTTTCAGTGGCTACATCACTCGAACCAGTCACTCATGCATTTCCATCCGACCCACCAACCAATCTTAGAAAAGACAAAAGGTAACTAAAATATAACTTGTCCTAATTTAAGTTATAGATATATTAGAAGCATTCACAGAGCCACCATTCTACACATTAATTGTGGTATTATTTCTGTATTTATTTATGGTTATGTTAAAATTAGTAGGTTCTCTTTTAGCATTGAGAGACTGAGATGATTTGTTAGAGAAGAAAGAACGAATTGACGGAGATTGGTCCACTTGATTTGTTGTCTGAACTAATGTGGATTCCTCACCAAAATGAAGATCAGATACATGAATTTTAAACTTCGGTCTTAGGTTGTTCCTTTGTACGAATTAACTTATGCAAAACCTAAACCAAACATTAATCTCAAAAACAAGTTTTTTTTGTGAAAGAGCGAACATGAAAACAAGAATAGCTACAAGTTAGATTTATCCTCCTTCGAGGTCTCACTGACAAAGAAAAGTGAGTTTGTATTAACAGTAAAATCGGTCATAAAATTACTAAATAATCAATACTTATAGGATTTTCTCAAAAAAGAAACTTTAGTAATTTAAACCCTCAACTAAAGATATATCGTAAAACAAACCCTCAACTAAAAATCCTGTGAATAAAACCCTCAACTAAAAATTCTGTGAAATAGACCCTTATCTTTATGTCCATTAATGTTTTCGCCCCTCCGTAACCTTTTCGTCAACAGTTAACGTTTCTCCGTCAAAAGTTGACGACAAAAGTTACGGAGGGGCGAAAACATTAACGGACATAAAGATGAGGGTTTATTTCACAAGATTTTTAGTTGAGGGTTTGTTTTACGATTAATCTTTAGTTGAGGGTTTAAATTACTAAAAATCCTTATTAATAAAAGTAGTTATGAGATAATAGAGAGTTGAATTTTGACCAAAAGTTAAATTAGTTCAGAATAGACTACTGAATAACTAGCCGTGAACCTTTTTTAACTTTTTGTTCAGTTTTAGTTGGAGAAAGTGTGTGAGTAGAAGAAACTGCCCCATAGTGTAAAATAAACTCACAAACTGCCTCTCAGTGTAATTCTTTCCATTTATTTTTATAGAGTTTACCCCTGAATTTAGCTTCGTCCGATGACATGGTAACGTAATAATATAATAACTAGGATAATACCTGCGCTTTGCGCAGGGTGAATATATGTAAATAAAATAATAAATTTTAGTATTGACAAATTTAAAATTTACATATGATTTTTTTTGTATGTATCTGAAATTTTAGAATTTTGGAATTTTTATATAATTATCTATACGTAGGATCATAAACAATTTTAATTAGAAATGTAGATCAAATCTTAGAATTTAATGGATCTGGTTTCATATATCTTTTCACTTTTAAGTGTTCGAATGATGGAAAATAAATGGAGTGTCACTGGGCTTGATTGGTAGAGTATTAGCAAGTTCCCTAATATTTTTTAAGACGCAATTGGTAAAATATTTGCATTTAAAATATATACAGTTTCAAAACTAATTTAATATAATTTATTTATTTGTCTAATAGTATTAGAAAATTATATTTTTTACAAATTATTATTTTTTAAAATAATTTTATTAAAAATTATGTTCAATTTTAAATTATTTTTAAAAACAATATTTTAAAATTTTCAAATACAAATAAAAAATTTAAAATTAATTATGGTCATGATTTAACATAACCATTATGATTTAATTTTTTTTAAAAAAAATTAAAAATTAACTCAGTTTTATATCATGATTTAACAATTTAAAAATTAATTATGGTTATGAGAAGTTTACGTTCACGTGTCAATCCTATCTATCTTCCATTTTTCTCTTGCTATGTTTTTTTATATTTTGGTTATTACTCGATATAAATATTTATTTTGAATTTTATTCTCATTTCGTTTGTTTGTTTTGACCTGAAATTTAGTAAATACTTAAGATTTAAAATAATTAAGAGATACATACTTATGTTAAGATCTGTACTTTATGCACAATAAGTATTTTATATTTATTATTTATTTTATATTTTTCTGCATATTATAAATAATAAAATAATAAATATATATTAAATAACTAAGAAATCAGTTACTGTTATGTAATAAATTGGCGTATACATATAAATTTAACTATTACTCTTGTTTATTCACAATTAGGGTAAATAAATCAAAATAATCAATCTTATATATTGTATATGATATATAATTCAATTTAAATGATATAAGCATAGTAATATAGCACATTTTTAATATGTATATTTATTAAATGAGGTTTCTACTCATATGATTTTATGATTATTTGCATATTTGTGTAAAGAAACTTTACACCAACGATTTTTTTTTAATGTGAGATGTTTAGTAGTTTCAATAATTTATAATCGTTTTAAAAAAAACAATGACATATTTCCAAATTAAAATATTAACTTTTCAATATATGTTCAAGGCAAATATCAAAATATAAGTATGTATTTTCATACGATGTTTAGTTTAATTAAAATGATATGAAATATATATAAACTAAAATTATTTTTTCATATGGTCTTATAATCATTATATTTTAGTATAGAAAAAAAAATTAAAACCTTGATCTTAAAAGTTTATGTGGGACTTTTAACAATTTTAGTAATTTATACTCATTTTGAAAAATTCGAAATACAACATACACAAAAAAAAATATAGATTTTTATTCTATGATTAATGTAATTGTGTAATTTATTTTAATAATAAAGAAATAAAAAATGAAAAAAGTATATAGATTGTTATCAAATCTTTATTGTTTAAAATCATTAATTGTCATATATATATTTTAATCACATTAGGTAATTTCGTAGGTTTTATTTAAGGAAAGCATGCGAAACAATAAATATTTGATATATGCGCCCGACTATAACCTACGAAATATTATATTTCTAGAGTATATAATTTTTAAACTATGCATTATATCACATGCTCTAGAATCCTTAGGATTTGAAATAGAAGCCAAAGAGCTATGTCACGTAGGATTGGAGTTATTTTTAATTTTTACAAACTTAAGGTTACAACTTTTTAAATGATTCTCAAATAATATATAGGGGATAGGCTTTATTTATAAACTATTGTTTCTCTATAAATTCAACATTAATTCAATTACATCATCAATCATCACATTTGGTCTTACCAATCACTGGCCAAGTCGGATTCTCTGCAAATATTCGCTTACCAAGCTCAAGCTCTTCCTTAACAGAACTCAACTCAGAGTACTTAGTCTTAAAATTGGATCCAAGACCAACACTCTTGGCTTTACTCTAGCCTTTCTTATCCTTTGCTACACGACTGGATTAATTTATCAAACCAAAAACCAATTTCTCGAGTCTATGTGGAACAGATTCTTGGGAAGATCCCCACCATCCACGATCGGTACGTTAGAGACTTTGTAACCCTTTTGAGCTAAGTAAGCCGGGGGTGGTGTCCTAGAGACACCTAGATGTCTGCCTTTCAAAATTCTCGGGTAAGCCACTCGTGGTGTTTGATCGTCAAGTTGATTGCTTTGATTCTTTTGAAGCAGTAGTGTGTTGAAAACGAGTTTGTGACGCCACGTGAAAGACCGGATCCTAAGTGAGAGGCGATTGCGTCTGAGATTGGTCCTAACTTTGATTCTAGAGTAGCTTAATTTTGTTACACCAATGACACATTCGGCGACAGTGTAATATAATCTATATTATTAAAACTGAAGTATCTTTGGCACTATTTGGAAATAAAGATAATAGATTAAATACTTATTTTTCTTTGTATATTTAGTCATTATATTTATAATAAATTAAATATTTTCTTTTTATATGTATTTTATGTATAGATTATGTCATTTCATTTGAAATCAATTTAAATTAATTAATTAGAAAATATTTTTTGTGTGGTGAATATAAAAACACAAACTGAAATATATAATATATATTATATAAAATAATTTTTAAATATAGTTTTACCTTATTTAATTAGTCAAATGTAAAATCTTGAGAGTTCAATTAAAAAACAAAATATCATAAATTAGTGATAATTCATAGAAAACTAATACAAAAAATAATTTTTGGTATATTGTTTCATTTTAATATAAATTAACAAAAACAACATGTTATTATATAAATAGTACAATTATATCAGATTGCATCAAATTATAAAATTTCTAATATAATATTATTTATAAATAAAAAATTATTATTAAATATTTATGTTAATAAATAATATATTCTACTATATATGTAAATATAAGTTAATCAAACACCCACACGGGGGTACGGGTTAAATTCTAGTATATTCTTATGATTGTAAAAATTGCTTTTAGTAGACAAAAGAAGCTTTCTATAAAAAACGGAATAGCGGATCTAGAAGCTGTACAAATACAAAGCCAAAAGATTGTAAATTATTCATAATTAAAAATTTAATATACAAAATATAAAATATGTATTTGCCTCAATATGTGTTTTCTCTCTACCATTTTTTTATGTTATCTGTGTTTGATTCATGTTTCTTCACAACAACTAAAATGTCTACTGAAAGGATATATACTCCATAGCTTGCAAGCTCTCATGGCTGCTTCCGCCATTGATGGATCAGCTAATGGATACATATGAATTTTAAATTATATTTTCGATGTATGTGTGAATTTATATTATTCGAGATATACAAATTTTTATGTAATGTTTGCTTGATGTTTATTACATATACAACCTTTGTTTTATCAACTTTGATTTCCTAATTGATCTTTATCAAATAAACATAACCAGTTTATCTAGAATATGATAATTATTAAAAAAAATCAACAAAATAATTATAAAGAAAAAAAATCAAAAACTTTAACAGTCACAATAAATCATAAACCTCTAAAAGTAAATTAAAAATTGAGTGTATAAATTAGTAGAGATGATTAATGAACCTAGGGAGGCCAACTTTATAACCAAGCTTCTTAACATCTTCTTGAACTTGTTGTCTAAATTCTCTGAAGCTGAAATTTCTATAAGTAGGACAATCACCTGAACACTCTATAACTGCATCATATGATGGACACAGAAAATACGCCGTCGAGAATCTCTCCATCGTTGGATTTGTCATCACACGATGTTCAACACTCTTGTATATGCCATTGCTCCATGCCTACCAAATCACATACAGTACTAATCAGATGTGATTAAGAAATCTTAAAGCAACGAACGATAATGTAACCAAACAACTAAAAGTATTTCACATCAAGAATTTAATGTGAGATAAAATATTTCACATCGAGAATTCAATAACACCTTAAATAATATATAAAGAGTTATGAAAAATTCACTTATCTCTAGAATCCCATAACAAAATCCGAATCTAATATCTTAAACCTTAATTACCTGAAATAAGTCACCAATATTGATAATGAGAGCATGAGGGTTAGGTTTAACGGCGATCCATCTATTGTCTTTAATGAGTTGGAGTCCTCCGACTTGGTCTTGATACAAGATTGTGAGGAAATCACTGTCCGTATGAGGCATTAAACCGTACACCTCTGATGGTTTTGGACAAGGTGGATAACGGTTCATTCTTAGATAACATGTGTTTCTCACACATTTTTCTTTGAAGAAATTTGATTTTCTTCCTGATTTCTCTGCAAGAACATCTGCCAACGTATGTGCTAGAGCCTCTGATTCCAAAGAAAATTTCTCCATTGTTGAGCTGAAAATTTATGTCATGATCCATATTATAATTAACATGAATTATATATATGAGTTTAATAAACAAATCATGTTTAATTTTGTGAAATAATTCGAAATGGAAAATCATAAAAGTGAAACATTTGCGAAAATTCTGTATTGTGTATTTTGGTTTTAAACCCCATGAAATGTTAAATAAAAAAGAAGGTTGTTTGGTTAGTTTATTTTTCTTACATCAGAATTGTTATATTTTTAAAAACGATGAACTGAAGCTAAATAAAAAAATATATTTAGATGAATTTCTCACTAAATACTTGTCTTTGAGTAAGTAACATGAATCTGATAATATATTAATCACATGAAAAAACTGTGAATTTATTAAGTGAAGTAAAAATATCTAAACATTTCAAAGTTTATTTGCAGATATATATTTCTCATACAAAATATAATAAAAATATGTTGAGAAACAACATCCATCTTTAGAACAGAGAAGAATTAAAAAATACATCACATATTATATTTAAAATGTCAGCAAACTTTCATATTTACAAATATTTTTAATCATAAAAACAAAATTCCGCTTCTATAAAGACAAAATCTAAGTTTCTGTCAAAACTAAGTATGATAAGTCATATATATATATATATATATATATATATATATATATATATATATATATATATATTGCATATGAAGATAAAATGAGTTAAAGTCTATAAAAAGATAATTTTGAGCTGCTGGTGCAGAAAAGTTGCAGGCCGTTTTTTGAAATAAGCAATGGTAGCACATGTTACAGAACATGAAAGTTGAAATTCTTAGCCATACGAGGAGTCAACGAGTAGAAACCAACATAATACCTAGCTAGGGCTTAATTACTTAACTATGTTAAGATTGTGTGTATAGTTTCTTTTATCTTCTTAGAAGTACTATTTCATCTGTTATTATAAGTATTGTTTTAGAGTTGTACACAAGGATTAAGAAAAAAATTGATTTTTTATATTTTCTAAAAAAAATATAATTATCTATACACCTATTCACATTTCGATAAATTGAAAAATAAAATAGTAGATACAGTTAATAAATTTTGTATTAAAACTCGAAAATAACACTTATTTAGTAACAAAAAATTCTTTATAACGACACTTAATATGAAACGGAAAGAATAATATTTATTTATACATTTTATCACATGCCAACTTGCTATATAGAAATTAGATATATACAAATAGTACTAAATTGGGAGAACATAGAAACGCATGAGAGATGGAGAATAAACCATAAATCTTTGACCGAATGCCCAACAACTTTATTTTTGTAAGATTTTCTTTTATTAATTAATAGTTAAATATAAATGACAACACTCTATTACATGCTTCAAAACCGCCAATTGGAATTAAAAACTGGGTTTTTGTCTCCCATGTTCCAAGTATTTGACTATTTAATATATTTTCTCTGAAGATATGTTTCTTAAAGTCAAACACTTACATTAATCAAACATTTTATCATATGTACTCATTACCAGTCCAAGAAAGCTAGTCTCAAGCTGATGTTGTGTAATTAGAAGCTAGCTAAAAATTAAGTTATTAACAAATTAAGTGCAAATGTAATTTAATTTACATCTTAGAATTGAAAACTACTGTCCATATAAAATTTCAAAATAATTTTGAAAACAAGTAAATTAATCATCGAAAATTTGTATCAATAAAAATATCTGTGTACCTGATGGTGGTGAAATCCTTGTTGTCAGAAATATCTGTCATGGGAACATGAAATGCTTCCGACCAAGAAAGCTGCCGGAGACAAGTGGCTGACGGCGTTCCCCAGCGGTAACTCCCGGCGGAGAACCTCTCTGACTTACTTTTCTTGTCAAAGGGTTCTCTAAATACCCTAATTTGCTCTTGTCTCATCTTATCCAACACATCCATTGATATTCCATGGTTTATCACTTGGAAAAATCCCCACTCCCTCGAAGCTCTAGCAATCTCTTCCTTACATTTATCCCTCTCTTTTTCGGCTCCATCGATCAGATGGCTGACGTCAATCACTGGAAGCTCCACCTCTTCAACAACAGCCGTGACAGAGAAGCTAGAGGGTATTTTGGGAACATTGTTTTCTGTGTTTGTGATCTGTTTAAACAAAAGGTTTTTGTATATCTCATTGAGTGGTGGATCCATGAGACTCAACCAAGAGAGATGTATTAAGAAGTGTCCGAGTTGGAGAGAATTATGGGAAATGAATGTTATCAAAATACGTGTTGTGATGAGAGACACAATCCTTACATTTATATATACCTTCACCAAATATGAATATACTGTAATGTACGAGTGTAATTTGTTAATATCTAATCTATTAAAACAGGGTTCTATTTGAATTTTATCATGGCATGTTTTAAATTTGGGCCTATTAAACAATGTTGTGATTAAATATAAAACATGTTACTTATAATATTTTTATGGAACCATTATTAGAGACATTTAAGGTTCCTTCAAATCTTTTGGTAACAGTATTAGATTTAAAGGAAATATTTTGACTGACTTTAATATTCAACATACATTTTTCGTGAACTCATTGACTAATATATTGGTCTCTATGAATTTGGTGACCAACAATTAGATATTTTTATAGATATGTTGCACCTATACTAACCAAGGTGTATAAATTTAAATGGACATACTTTTCATTAGAAAATAACAATAGTACATACGGCCTTCTAAAGAAAACAATGGTATATACGATTTAGTTGTTTTCACCCAAAAACATATAATATATACTTTTTATGATATTACTTTATAATTAACATGTAAAATGTTTGGATGTTTTATAATTTGAATACCATTTGTCCTTAATTTTCATAAGATAAATATTATTGTTTACATAAAAACTGTCATAAACCAAATAAACTGAGAATTAACATTTTTATCAAACCAATCGATATGAGATTGGTAATACAAATGAATTATCTTATTAAATTTTTTATATTTATGTAAATTTAATTATATATATTCTTTACAAACAAATGTTATTATAAAAATACATATGTATAAGATTTTTAATTTTCATTAAATAAATTTTGAATAAAAATTAATCATGTGCCTTAAAGTGTAGATAAAATCTAATAATTAAAGTTATTATATTAGATATATGACAAAATATATAAAAATTAAAATAAATAAATATTTAATATTTATTATGAATTATCAAATTTAATTTTAAATAACCCAAAAACATTGAAAAAATCTAATAACATGTGAAGAATAAAAGTAAACTAAATAATAAATAAACTATCATTATTATTTTAAACTTAAATCACTCAAATGTAGTAACTGTATACGAATCATTGATGCTCAAATCTATTTCTATTTTAGTATGTTGCATCTCAAATATTGATCCATTACGCACAACAAAATGATAAATTAGTTTAATTAAAAATGTGTATTGCTAAATTTTGTACAATTGGAGTATCATATTCATAACATATCAATCATTAATCTAAACATTCAAGAATTATAATACTTTATATATGACAATTTAAGTCAAATTGTATTACATAATGGGTCACCCACCGGTTTAACTGGTAGCCGAGTTACATGATTTGGCTTTTTTGGTGGATCTTATAAAATAATTTAAAGAAAGATTTTATTAAAAAAATCGATTACATATAATTCCATCGGTTTCACTGGCTAAATCACGGGTCTGGATTGGATTCTCGCTTCATATGTAAAATTTAAATGTAAATATACAATTAAAAATAAAAATTTATATCACATAAATTTTAGTTTATTTGAAAAATAATCCCGTCCTGTGAAGGGCGGGTCAGAATCTAGTTTTGATTATTTTTGGGTTGTACTATGTTGATTATAACAAAAGAAATTAAAAAATTGTTTGCCGCCCATTACCTTGTTGTTAATTACTTAACATGAGTTGTTTTTATTAATGACTAGAAATAAGACAATTATACAGTAAGGACATCTTTTGCAACGTCTAGCTGAGTATGATGAGCAATTAATTTATATTTGGAATCTTGTTATGTCATTTATTGGTATGAGATGGAGAATTTATACCAATTAGTGGAAAATCTTAGGAAAGTATATACGAAATGGATTTAATGTCTATATTTTCATAACATATGGTGGACAAGATACGATAATGGAGGTTCATAAATCCCTTTATTATTAGAATAAATTAAGTTGGGGCTGTCTTGAAGAACATGATGTTGGCTCATATTCAAAGGTTTGAATATTTGACTGTCTGAACACCGTCTTTTGTTTCTCATGTTTTTCACTTCCTTCTATGTTGTGTACTGTTGTTGTTTATTGTATTCTCTTTTCTTTTCTTCTCCAAATCTTTCTTTATTGTTTTAGCATAATCAATTTTGATCAAAAGATTAATCAGTAAGTTTCGCTTCATTGGATAAGACCAACTTAATTAAAACAATACTAGATGATAACCCGCGCCATGCGCGGGGTGAGCTTTTTAAAAATATTTCGTATAAATACATTTTTTTGTTATCAATAACCTTTTTTACATTTGATTAGGGATGAACATTTGAGTACCATTTGGTTTGGTTAAATTATGTTTGGTTTAGATCTTTGCAGTTTGGTTTGAATCTTTGCAGGTTCGAATTGAGTTTATGTTCGGATAACCCATTTTTTTTTTTTTAAAAAGATAAAAATTTCTATATACTTTAAATTTTTCAAAATCTAAAAGTCAAAATAATATATAAAATATAAATTTGAAAAATGAATGCCAAAACACTTAAAATTAACATAAAACTGGTTTATCTTAAATATTTGGACAAAAAATCAATAAATATTTCAAATAGTTTTGGTATTTTAAGTCTCGCGTAGCTATTTTAAAAATGTACATTTAACTGTTTTATATATTTCTAAGTATTGTGGATTTTTTTTAAAAAACCTCATGTATTTTGTACATTCTTAGATGTTAAATTTAAAAATAATTAATATATTTAAGTATATAAATCTAAATCGAGTACACTTGGATACCCGAGATATTTCGATTAAGTTTTGGTTCTCGAGATACCAAAATTTCGAATCTGTTTGGATATCTAACCAATTTTTGTTAAATGTTTTTACTACTTTTTGGATTAGATTTGGTTCGATTATCTGGATTCAGTTTTTTGCCGAACCATATATTTTTTTTGTAATAAAAAATTTAAACGAAAGAGATGATGGTTCATATTGATTTAGGGTATGCAATAATTTTTATACAAAACACACTCTATTATGCGCAATCCATTTAGTTAATCATTATAAATTGTTTAAGTCCATTAGAAAAACGATTGGTTGAATTAAAAAACGTTATCATTGATCAGAAAATTTTCAATGTGAGATTTTTACCATTTTTAGTAATTTATGATCGTTTAAAAAAAATCAAAATATAACATATAAGAAAAAATCTAATTTTTTAATTATCTGATTAATGTGATTGTTTAATTTCTTTTAATAATATAAAATTAATATAAAGTAAAGATGATAAAAATTGTTATCAAATCCTTATTATTCATAAACATTAATTGTGATAATATGTTAATCATATTAGATAATTCTGTAGCTTTTATCTACGAAAATAATAAAAAATATTCTTTTGTACACTACTAATTAAATATGATTGCTATTAGTTAGTATAATAAAAATATAACATATGTTTAGTTGGACCAACATATTTCTCTAAGAGTTATGAAAATCATTCTCATTGTGACACGTGACTGCCAAAAAATGTTGTAATGCTCAAGTATTAAAATATAGGGGATTTAAACTACTAATCAAAAATATTATATGTTAAATTTTAAATGTTTTATTAATTTATAGTTGTTTTTAGAAATTGAAAATATAACATTGATCAAAAAAATCTATTCTTTTTGTTATATAGTTAATGTTATTGTTTAATTTATTTTCACAATATAAGTTTAACAAAAATAGTAGAAGCTATAATTTTTTTTATCAAATCTTCATATTCGAATCATTTATTGTCATATATATATATATATATATATATATATATTATAACCATATTAGGTAATTTCAGAAATTTTATTTAAGGAAATAATGAATCATTAATAATAGTTCTATGTTTAGTTTAATAAAAATATATTATATGTTTATATGTACCAACATTTTTTTCTTGTATATTTGAGAATCATCTCCATGATGACACGTGGCTACAAAAACATGTTGTAATGCTTTTCAATTAATATATAGGGGATATATATATATATATATATATATATATATATATATTAAATGAGACTTCTTACTTATATAATTTTTGTAATCATTTCTATTTTGTTATATAAAAAAATTTAACCATGGATCACAAATTTCAATGTGAGATTTTCTAACAACTTTAGTCATTTATAATCGTTTTAAAAGTTTCAAAGTTATACGAAAAAAATCTAATTTTATTATATAGTAATATAGTTGTTTAATTTACTTTAATAAGTTAAAACTTAAAAATACACTAATTTTTATCAAATCTTTATTATTGAAAATCATTAATTGTCATATATTCTTTAACCATATTTGGTAATTCCGTTATTTTTATTTAAGGAAACAATGAAAAACATTAATAAGTCATTTATGATTAGTTTTGATAAAAAGCTTATTATATATTTAGATGGACCAACATATTTTTTAAGGATTCTAAGAATGATTGTGGTGATGACATGTGGCTACAAAAAAATGTTGTAATGCTTCTCCTTTAATATATAGGGGATTATGCACTATTAAATATGCATTAATCTACAATCTGTAGCTTAACTTTAAACTCATCAGGCGAAACTTACGGAAGCTAGAGAAGCTTGGGGACCAAGGGAAAAAGGATGACGACTGTTACTTTGCATTCTGGCTATATGGCATTGGTAACGGTTACACATTTTTCCTTTTAAAAGATCTAGTTAATTATTTATTTTTGAAACAACCAATATTATATCCTCAACAAAGCTATGAAATTTATATATATTTTTGATCCTGTCGTTTGACACGCTTTTAGGAACCAATCTATTCCCCTCCAAGAAATCAGAATATCTAAAATTAGTCAAAAGTTGTAGAAAGTTGGTTACTTTAGTCGCAAAGTCAAAATTTATAATTTTGTGAGAATTATTTGTTGATCACTTAAGCCCTTTGTCGAAAAAAGAATATATATATATATATATATATATATCAATGGCTAAACCAGAATTATTATGTTCTTGATGCAATCTAATTTTTATACATCAAAATTTTAACTTTATATATATATATATATCAATGACTAAACCAGAATAATTATGTTCTACTGATGCAATCTAATTTTTATACATCAAATTTTTACCTTTATAGTAATAATAAAAATAATTTATAAAAATTAGAAGTAAGATTTATTTGTTGTTGATATATTTTATTTATTTGTTGATCTCTTGTGAGATAAAAGTAGATCATATCAATGGCTAAACCAGAATTATTATGTTTTATTGATGCAATCTATTTTTTATACATCAAATGTTTAATTTTATAATAATAATAATAATTTATAAAAATAGAAGTAAGATAAATAAGTAATTAGTAATTTTATAAATAAAGTATGCTATTAATAAGAGATAAAATATGTTAAAATTATACATTGGAGAACAAAACTATCTTCTATTTTACAATACTTCAACTTGAAAAGAAAAAAATAAGAATATATTAATGATGATACAATGAGAACCGGTCAGCCGCAACACAATATGAATGTTATATTCCCTTTTTGACTTTCAGTGTATAAATTAACTTCTCAGTTCTCACACAAATATGCGTGTATATATGTAGTATGTTACCTGTTCTCTGCTTTTATTCATTCTTAGACCAAAATATATATATTTAGATGTCGAATTGGTCTAGTGATAAAATGATTATAGCTGTAATTACTGTCATATGGGTTCAATTTATGATAAGAGAGACTAGTTACAATATCTGAATATTTGGTAAAAAGATAAAACCACATTTTTAAAAAGAAAATTCACAAAATATTCCTATAAAATGTTATGTGGGGATTATGATAGAAGAAACAAAATGTTGAGGCTTGGATGATATCTATAATATATACAAGAATAATTGACGTTGGTGAGTATTTTGTAATTTATGGTTATGCATGATAAAAAAAAATAAAGGTTTTACACAACTGGTTGCTTGCACCCATTGAGAGGCAAAAGGAAGCACGGCTGTGGGATTACCGACGTTGTTTTCCTGCTTATTTTTGGGCCGATTTTATTTATCATCCATCCATACAGGTAGGCATGGGCATAATACCCGAAACCCGAACCCGCACCCGAACCGAAATAAAGAGATCTGATCGGTTTTGGATCTGTTATAATATCCGATCGGGGTTAGTGTGGCGATACTTCAGATTTCGGGATCGGTTCCCTTTAAACCGAGAACCGATGAGTAAACCGAACCTATTTAACATGTAACATATATGTATACATTACAGAACACGCGTGAGTGACTTTTCATTCTCGAGACTTTGAGTTTCAAAACCTTTCATGATTTTCGATGCTTTTGCAACGACAAAGCATTAAGCAAGAGATTGTTCATCTTCTTCTACCTTTCGAAATCCCTAATCTCCTATTAAAATAAGGTTTTTGATCAAAGAGTATGTTCAGAAACACAAACAGGGAATTTTTTCTATCTCGTCCACCGTCTTTGATTTCCAGAACTCAATCCGTGGTAAGAACTTGATTTTCAGAAATCAATTTGAGTCTTCTGAAATCAATCTACTTTTCGAAATCCCTAATCTCCTAATTGATGCATGATTCGATTTGTGTTCATATTTAGTCATCTATATAATTCTCTGTTATATAATTCCCAACTTGTTTCTCTGTTATATAATTGTGAAATGCTCAGCTCAAATGACAAAAGTGAAACTTTTGATAAGTGTTTTATGTTGATAAGTGTTTTAGGATTTGATCTCTGTAAAGAAATTATTTGATAGGTATTTTAGGATGATCTCCACTACCTTTTCAATTGATTGATAACTGATAATTATTAAACTTGTCTCAGATGGATTCATCATCAACTCCTAACCGAGTTCTACTTGACAATGAAGAAGAAGAATTCCTTACTCCATATAGTGGAGGAAAACGTAAATCATCCTCTGGAGCCAGTGGAGAGACACAAGATGGAAATAAAGTTGCAAGAATTCTTCCTGCAAGGTCTAAAATCTGGAGCCATTATACAAGGACAAAGGAAAATCGCGATCAATGCCTTTGCCATTACTGCAAAAAAAAGTTTTGTTGCAAATCAAAGTCAGGAACATCCAACTTGTTGAAGCATCTCAGCATATGCAAGCAATACTTTGCATATTCAGATGGCCAAAACTCTACTCAACAAGTCATTGATGAAGAAGGCAATCTAGCGGATGCAAAATTCAGTGCAGAAACTTTTAGAGAAGCAACCAATGAGATGATGGTCATAGGGGAATTACCATTAGCTTGGATAGAAGGTGTGGCTTGGACACACTTCTGTAACAAGGTATGAGAGTCTACTGTTATAAAAATATATAATTATACATAGTTAAGTTAACTAGTACCTGACATATATGTTATTTATGTAGATGAAATTAGGGAATCCTGTGTCAAGGAGAACATCAACCAGAGACATTGTGAAGATGTATTTGCAGAGGAAAACTGCTATGAAGAAGTGGTTTAAAGCAAACAAGCAAAGAGTATCCATAACTACTGATATTTGGGTGGCTCAAGTAACCCGTAAGTGCTTCAATCTTAATGTGTCTGTTTTTTTTTAAATTCGGATTGATTAATTGTTCTTATGTCACTGTTTTATTGAATTAAAATCTTATGTCTCTGTTTTTTTTAAAAAAAAAAATCGAATTGATTAATTGATGTTATGTCTCTGTTTTTTATTAAATTAGAATCTTATGTCTCTGTTTTTCAAAAAAAAAAAAAATCGAATTGATTAAATTGATGTTATGTCTCTGTTTTTATTAAAATAAAATCTTATGTCTCATTTAAAAAAAAAAAATCGAATTGATTAATTAGTCTTATGTCTCTGTTTTTATTAAATTAGAATATTATGTCTCTGTTTTTTTTTTAAATTAGAATCTTATGTCTCTGTTTTTTTTTTTAAAGTTCGAATTGATTAATTGATCTTATGTCACTTTTTTTTTTATTAAATTAGAATCTTATGTCTCTGTTTTTTTAAAAAAAAATCGAATTGATTAATTGATGTTACGTCTCTGTTTTTATTAAATTACAATCTTATGTCTCTGTTTTTTTTAAAAAAAAAAATCGAATTGATTAATTGATGTTATGTCTCTGTTTTTATTAAATTAGAATCTTATGTCTTTTTTTTTAATTTCGAATTGATTAATTAGTCTTATGTCTCTGTTTTTATTAAATAAGAATCTTATGTCTCTGTTTTTATTAAATTAGAATCTTATGTCTCTGTTTTTTTTTAAATTTTGAACTGATCTTATGTCTCTGTTTAATGTGTTTGTAATTATTTACAGGTGCAAGTTACATGTTGGTGACTGTACATTACATTGATTCTTCTTGGCGCCTGAAAAAGCTCATCATCGGTTTCAAACATGTCATTGATCACAAAGGAAAGACAATCTCTAGAGTTCTTTTGGAGGTCTTAGCTGATTGGGGAATCAGTAAATTGTTCTGCGCAACTGTTGACAATGCTACTGCGAATTCATCTGCGTTGAGAAGGTTTCAGCCTGCATTCTCTTCATTGTCTCCGGATGCTTTAGTTTTAGATGGAGAGTCCATGCATTTGAGATGTAGTGCACACATCATTAATTTGATAGTGAAGGATGGGGTGGTTGATGCAAATGAGAATGTGACTGCAGTTTATAATGCTATAGTCTATGTAAGAGCTTCAGGGAATAGGTTAACATCGTTTGAGCAGAAAGTTGATTCGGGTAGACTGACTAGAGGAAGCTTGCCTTTAGATGTTAGTACTAGGTGGAACTCCACCTATCTGATGTTGAATACATCATTGAAGTTCAGAGTTGCATTTGATAAAATGGAGGCAGAAAATAAGCTCTACAATGATCATTTTTTGGAGGTGGAGAAAGGAAAAAAGAGGGAAGGACCTCCACTGTACAATAACTGGCTCTATAGAAAGATTATGCAGGTTTCTAGTGATCTTCTACAACTCAACTTCAGTTGTGTCTGCATCTACATCTCTCAACTCTTACAAGTGTTACGAAGAGATTGTGACCATAGCCACTAACCTCATGGCATTGAGCGAAAGCATGGATCATGAATTGAAGGATAAGGCAGTGGAGATGTTCAAGAAGTTGACAAGTATTGGGATGGTCTGAAGAACATCAACAAAATGTTAATTGTGGCAACGGTTTTTGATCCAACAAAGAAGATGGTGCTTGCGACCATGTGTTTTGAAGAGCTTTATGGGGTGGACAGCTTGGAAGGGAAAGAGATGTATGATTTTGTGATGAGTTTGCTGCGGAGTTTGTTTAAGGAGTACAGTAAAAGACATATGAGAGCATCAGGTGGGCAGACTGATCAAGCTACTACCAGTAACACTCAATCATCTCGAGAACCTTCCATGATAACTCCAGATGTAGTTGATGATGGTATAGGTTATAAGAGGATTGACAAAAGGTACAAGTCAATGCTAAAGGAGATTGGAGTGAAAGAGAAGCGGGATGAACTGGATGTGTACTTGAAAGAAGAAGTTGAGAATCCCGATTTGATGGCTGGTGTTGAGTATGATGTTCTATCTTTCTGGAAGAGAAACTGTACCAAGTTCCCAATAATGTCACAGATTGCAAAGGTTGTCCTTGCAGTGCAGGTTTCTTCTGTCGCATCCGAGAGTGCGTTCAGTACATGTGGAAGGATCATAGAGCCATCTAGGAGCTGCCTTACTCACTTCATGATTGAGGTACTGATGTGTACCGAGCAATGGTTGAAGCAAGACATTCATAGTGAGTCAAGGGTGCTTACAAATGAACAAATTCTTGAGGACATTGAAGAACAAAAAAAAATCGAAAGAGGTATGTCATCTTACTTAACATATTTGCTTAAATTTGGTTTGTTTATTGTCTCTCTTTGTCTTTGGACAGAAGAATTGATGGCTGCTCAGTATTCTTCCTGAATGTGACCAAGTTCCTTTGCCACAAGCTGATTTCAGTTTGTGTTGCAGTCTATGTTTTATGTTTTCTGTTTTTTTTGCAGCTTGAGACATTAAAACTTTCAGTTTTGTCTCAGTTTGTTTTTGATTTTAAAACTTTATGTTGCTATTATCAGTATTGGTGTGTTGTTGCAAACATTTTTACTAAGTTTTAGTTCTATTAAGTTTGAGAGACATGTTTCTTAGTTCTTATTTAGTCAATTACGAGTGTTTGTTTATTTTTTTCTTTGAATTTTACTTTAGTTAATCCGAAACCGATACAGTAAAACTCGAACCCAAATGATATATGGTAACTTCAGTATAATCCGAACCCAAACCGAACCCGATGTGTTATATCCGAACCCGATTCGTACTTGCAAATTTACTAAAATGGGACCTAGGAGGTGTCATAAAATATAACCGAAATCCGAAAAACCCGACCCGAATGCCAACGGGTACCCAAACGCCCAGGCCTACATACATGATATGCGTGGATAAGTGAAGAAAAATAGCAATTCAAGAAAGTGATGATTTGTGTTACAAAAAAAAAAAGGGTGATGATTTAAGACATTTAAGTAAAGCTTAGGAAGGCACTTTGCTGATTAGTCCACATATCATTTTCAGCTATAATTGCTTCATGACTTTAATTTTAGCGGTTTATCCTAATCCTACAATATTTGTTTATGGACTTTATATAAGTAATTAAAACGTATAATATGACATACAAGAGTTACGCCACAAACACTGTTGTGTACTGGTAAGACTTGAATGGTCCTACACAGCAAATAATAAAATAAGATTATTCCCTTAGACCACCCGCAACGCGGGATGTTAGTCGAATCATTAAGCTAAAGGATTAAAAAAATATTAAAAAATAGTCTAGCTAAAAAAGGGTTCTTAATTAAGGGAATTAAAGACTTGGTCCTTAATGTGCTGGCAATACGGGATTGGTTCAGGTTTAAGGTTGTGTTTCGTTAGGGGGAGAAAAATCTATCATTCTCACGACCACCCGAAAAAAGAACCCCGAGGAGATAGGAGAGGCGATTTGCGATCGTCTTTGTTGAAAGTAAATCCGAGCTTTTTGTTTACTTTTTTTTCATTTCGAGTTGATGCATGTTGATTTCATTAGTTTTAAGGGTTCAATTGTGGGGGTTAAATAGATTTAGGGTTTCAAATTGAATTGACGATTTAAATCAAATTAGGATATATTTTCTTATTTTAGATTCGCTTCTTTGTTGTTATCGTCGCGATTAAAGGTTCGGGATTGAGTTCAAAATCGATTAAGAGTTTTCGTCTGGATTTGATTATTATTATTATTATTATTATTATTATTATTATTATTATTATTATTTGAATAATATTCGTCTAGGTTTGATTATTTGTGGATTTAGATTCGCTTATATGTTTGCATGGTTACAATCCAGTTTGTAGAAACGATTTGACTTTAGCTATTTTTATAGCGATATAGTGAATCTAATTTTTTTTTCTTGCAGGTTCTGAAATGGAGGAAGAACAGCGAGATATGAAAGCACACAAAGCGTATTACGACATGCTTGATTTCGTTGCAAATGTGCAACAGGGGAATCCCAAACTGTGTCCCTGTTGATCAATCATGAAGAAATTCGTAAATGAAGAGAATACATATGACTATCTACCTGGGAAAAGATACTTCATCTGTAAAGACTACCAGGTGTGAAGTGATCTTGACATATATTTAATTTATATGTGATTATCGATCTTGTTCTTCCATATTTATTTGTTGTTTGACAAATATTTTTTTGTTTTGGCAGAATGACGGGCTGCATTTTAGGCAACCATGGGTTATGGGTGTGCAAGAAGAGGTTCAGAGGTTCAAACTACAGGATGAGAACCTTCTGAGAGAGCGCGAGGCACTTAAGGTGAGTTTATATCTTATCAGTATCATAAATTGATAGTTGTTTGTACTATCATTCTAACCTATTGTTTGGTTTCTCTGATGTCTGTCCAGGCACATGTGAGAAGGATGTTTATGCGTGTGTCTGAACTTGGGAGAGTCTTGTGAGGTTAGTGTATAAATTTACCCGTCTTCTTTTCCTTGTTAGAACTCTTTAACTCTCTAGTTAAAACTTACCAGTTTGAATTGAAACGGATTTTATCGGTAACTTTGTAGTTTGAAAACAATTACTTTGTAGTTTGAAAACAATTACTTTGCAGTTTGTACTTTCCAACTTTGTAGTTGTAAATGCACACTAAACCACCCATTAAATTGACCCTAACTACTTCTTGCAAACTAAAACTTCATTAAACTGTCTCTAGTTGTTCTGATATGACAGTTTTCTACTAGGATTCAATGGAGTTAAATATAGAATCTATTATTTAATCTTATCCGTTTGTAGTAGAGAATCACAGCGACTTCTTCTTAAATGGCAAGCTCCTCTAGTTTTGTTAACCTTTTAGCGAGCCAAGGGTCAGTTGACCTTGACTCATTAGAACCTCATTTGTTTAGTAGCCAATTTCCTGATGAGTCTAGTGTCAAAGAGAGGAGAAATGGTCTGTTAAGGAGGATATAATCCTCATTAGTGCTTGGCTCAACACCAGCAAAAATTCAATAGTGAGTAATGAACAAAAAGCTGGTGCCTTCTGGAAGAGGATTGTAGAGTAGTACAGCTCCAGTCCTCTCCTGGTTGGGACAGTGCCAAGAGAACTAGGGAAATGCAAGCAAAGATTGGCTAGAATCAATGATTTGGTCTGTAAGTTTGTTGGCTGCTACGAGATGGCACTGAGGGAGCTGAGAAGCGGGCAAAATGACAATGATGTGATGAATGCTGCCTTGGAGATCTTCAACAGTGACCAGAACATGAAGTTCAACTTGGAACATGCGTGAAGGGAGGTTAGGCATGATGTGAAATGGTGCTCCACATATTTGGAGAAGGACAAGGAAAAGCGCAAACCAGTGGATTCTGCTGGAGGGGCAGAGCCAGAAGAGAGACCAATAGGGGTTAAGGCTGTTAGCAAGAGGAAAAAATTGGAAAAGAAGAAGAATTGGCGAAGCTAGAAGGACTGTTGGAGATGAAAAAGCAAATCTCAAAGCAAAGTTTGCTAGAAAGTTTGCTTGCAAAGCCCGAGTCACTCTCTGAAATGGAATTAGCTCTCAAAATGAAACTTATCTCTGAAATGTTGTGATGATGATGGTTTGTTAACTCTAAATTTAGTGATGTTTGCATTAGTAGTTTGCAACTGTTTTTTACTTTGCTTACTCATCTCATATTCTCTGTTTCAGGTGAAGTACAAAAGATGGTGTCTCTTCCTTGTTCAGTCACGGGTAGTTTGCTTGTTGTCGCTTGTATTTCCATGTGAACAAAGTCACGGGTTCTTTGTTTCTTTGTTGCTTTTGTATTTCCATGTGGACCAAGTCACGGGTAGTCTATTTCTTTGTTGCTTTGTATTTCCATGTTGCCTTTATAAGTCAGTTTGTAATCTCGGCTATGAGCTATTTCCTTTGCTTTTTTTGTACTCGGAACATGTAACTCTATTCTACAATCTTGTTATGATATTTTAGTTGATCTATGCTACAATCTGTCAACATATCACGACATTTCTTTCCTCTTCTTCCACCGTTTGAAAAGAGTCAAGACTCAACCACATATCACATTTCTTTGCTCTTCTTCCACCGTTTTGATAGAGTCAAGACTCAACCACATATTTCACGACATTTCTTTCAAGGTACATTGGTGGTAATGGTAAAGAAAAGTATGTTATGGTTTCACGAAGTATGTTAGCTTTTTTTTTAAACTAAAATCATGTTTCATAAATCTGATTAGTAATTTTTTTAAAACTAAAATCATGTTCTATAAATATGATTAGTAAATTTCTTTTTAACTAAAATCATGTTCCATAAATCTGATTAGTATTTTTTTTAAGGAATGATTGCCAAATATGGCAGATGAAGTTGATCGAAGATTAAATGCGGCTTTGGATGAGACTAGCGATGAATATTTTGAAGATACATACAATAACATCATTGAGAATCGAACAAAGAAACAAAGCAAACGTGCATATGTCAAACGAAACCGCGAAGAGTGCCATAACCGTATATGGAATGACTACTTCTGTGAAGATCCGACATTTGCGACTCATTTATTCAGACGCTGTTTCCGCATGAACAAGGCAGTATTCATGCGTATTGTCGATCACCTCTCAGAAAATGTTCCATTCTTTCAGCAAAGGAAAGATGCTGTCGGAATGTTAGGTCTATCTCCACTACAGAAGTGTACGACAGCTCTTTGTATGCTTGCTTGTGGCTGTGCAGCTGACACTGTTGACGAATATCCCAACTTGGTAAAAAAACCTGGCTATTTTGTGGGACAAGAGACAAATAGGGATGGTTATGCGAACATGTATCATACTGCACAATATGTTAGTAGAAAATGAACACAATGGATACACTTAGTATGATACATCTAAGTTTGAAGAAGGAGACTCAAGTAGAAGTTCACAGGTGGATATGTCATATTCTACCGACATGCCTTCAAATCTTGGTAATATGTTTGACGTACAGAGTCATGTTCGTGATAGATGTATACATGAACAATTGAAATATGATTTGATTGAAAATAGTTGGAACAAGTTTGGTAATGATGAAGATGTTTAATTATTGTATGTGTACATTTAATCATTCAATAAATAAAAAATTTAAATTTAAATGTTTTACAAATTTAACAATTTTTAATTTCTAAGATTCAATTTAAAAAAAAAAATCTAAGAATTCCATAATGAATAACACCATTAGACATACAATTATAATTAGAATCCTTAACTATTCAAAAAATATTATTTTATTGTTAAAAACTCCAGTGGGTAACACTATTGAAATTGCTCTTATGTCATATCTACTCTATTAAAATAGAGTCATTCTTTTTATCTACTGATACAAGTTGTCATTTAAATTTGGATCATTTCTAGAATGTTACAAATAATATAAGTCATATAATTGATTGAATCGTATTACTTAAATTAAACCAACATAATTAATGTAAAGAGTCGACTTTAATGTAAATTACCTTCAAAATACGGCAGGTGTCTATGTGTATACCGAAAAAGAATATTTTCTCCTACAAATATGGAATGTTCTAAAAGAATATATCATCAAAATATTGAATATGGAAATCTACTAATTATACTTAAATTAAACCAGTGGTTATTTATGGAATATAGTCTTGGGCTTACTTTTGTTTTTTGAACAAATTATATAGTTTGGGTTTTGGGCTTCGTATTAAGAAAAAAACTCCAAAAACATTGAATAAACTTTTCACCTTAAAAGATCAAAAAATCAATTATTATTTTCAGACCCAAAAGATATTTAATATTTCTAACAAAAAAAAATTATCTATTATTAATCATTTATTTAAATCATGTACTTTAAAATATGTTAATATATTTTTTTATTTTAAATAAAAATCACTTTGTTTTGATAAATTTCAATGATAACTTTTAAATAATTTATTATTTTATTTTTCTTAAATAATTTACTGATTAAAAAAATGTAAAGCAAAACCAAAAACCAAATAAAAAAAAACTAAAATCCAAAACCAAAAGCTGAAAACACATGTTATATTTTTTGCTTTGTTTATTTACAACATAACTATTTCAATTTTTTTTTAAAAAAATTGTTATCATCTTTTTCAGTTTTAAATTAGATGTTTGACTATTTGAGATTTGTTTGTTGGTAATATTAGTTCAAACTAACTCAGCGGGTTTAAAAATTAAAAACCCAAACCAAAAACTGAAAATGAAAAGTAGAAACTTAAAAACTAAAAACCAAAAACCAAAATCTAAAAATAAAAACTGAAACTAAAAACTAATGAAAAACAATCATCACCACAAATTTTGGTGAACTGATTTTAT
>CAKOAT010411821.1:91965-132683 GCA_932364175.1 Eruca vesicaria subsp. sativa | reverse complement strand
TCAAGCGCGGGTCAAAATCTAGTTACTACTTATAATCAAGATTTGGACATGTTTTTCCCTCGAGAAACCCATAGATAATTCAAACAAGATCATAATATATCACACAATAAGAAAAATCTTCAAAACACCATTAGTTAACAAGTACACCAAAGGTTTCACAATTGTATTCAAGTGGTTCGTTGTGTCTTTCACAATTGTATCAAAATACTGATCCCACTTTTACCCAGTATATGTAGTTTATCTATACAAAATAACGATCTCAACGCTAACACCCCTTACACAAAGGAGCAACAAAAAAGATATAGACAAATAAAGCTAGGTAATGTTCTAAAAATATTGCAAGCTCTCATGAATATAAATTTGATATTTGTGTACCTTTAAAACCTATAAACAGCTATAGTCGTTTATGTGTAGCCAACTGAATCAATTGTCTCATCGTTCACCTGTTCCTAAACAAGTTCATGCACGTAATAATATTAGAAAATGTAGAGCTTGTAGTCTTGCTTCTCCAAGTCGTTGTTTTTCCAAATCTGAAACATATAAACAACAAATTTTCATGAAGACTACTAGTTTTTTTTTTACTACTAGGTTTTCATTCTTTCAAGTCTAGAAGACCATATCTTCCAATTAATACTGTCGACCTACACTACGACTTACTGGATTATAATTGGCTAGAGAACTGTGGAGTAATACTGTTGATCTCCAAGCAGTTTTCCTTCACATCTTGCACATAGATCATTACTAAAAGAATTGTGAGACGTATCATCTTGACATGCTCCAAATGGTGAGTCAATCACAATACTTCAACATATCATGTGGCACTAGATAACAATGGCGGTCCAATATTTTCAAAAACAATTTGATACCCTACGCTCACTTAAAATATTGTGTAGTTGTCATTCATGTAAACATTTATAGTGCTATATTTGATATACTCTGTCGGTTGATTCGCTCGGGAGAACAAACTTAGTGTTATAAAGTGTATTGGTTCCTATACTCTTTGACCCAATTTTGGAATAATTTCCGACTAATTTTAGTAAGTGTATTGATCGTCTGTTGCAGTTCACCATGTTAACAATTTGGATCGAAACCTAAGTTTAGACTAGCCAAACAACGATAATTTAATTTTCAGCAGGAATCGAATCTAAAACTAATGTGGATACTCACCAAACTCTCTAAAAATTATTACTAGACTACCAATACTTGGTGATAGTGTCCTACATATAACTAAATTATCTTTAAAAATTGTGATGTCCGTTTAAAATTATGATGCCTTAAGTGATCGATTCTTTCTTTTACCTTTGCTCCGGACCAGTCTTTGGATAGCCATTATGAAACATCCATCTCGTGGAAAGTTTTTTTAAAGCGATATATTTCATATGTTTCATATTAAGTGTCACTTTAATTTTATGCATACGGATTAAAAAATAATTAATTTTACATATTTTTATAGAAACATAATTACCTATACAACTAAACATATTTCAATTTATAAAAAATAAATTACAGTATAAAATTAATAAATTTTTGTATTAAAAGTCAAAAATAATGTTTATTTTGTAATAAAAAAAAAATTATAGAACGACAGTTAATATAATATAAATGGAGTATCATTATTTTTGTTTCGCGACGCCTTCAAGAGTTGATTATGAGGAGGGTTGACAAGAACGGTGAAAACAATTTATCTTACGAAACTGAAATAATAACATAGTTCATCAGTTACACCATGTCCACCATGACTTTGACCGTGTATCAATTTAATTTTGTGGTACAAGTGTGAAAATATGGAGGTGGTTTCTGTCCCGGATTGGTCAAGCAAATCATTGACAATAAAATTAGAAAACAAAAACATATCTTGTCGACAAAAATAATTAGAAAGTAAAAACAAAGCATGTGATGATTAGAACTAGGTCCAACAGACTAACTGTTACCCTGAAGCCTTTGTCGGCTCATACGTGGAAACGACCTTAAGCACATGCATTTATTTCCATCAAATAGACGCATCGCATGGAACAATCAGTCAATAACAATTGTTGTATTGCTGCTAGATAAACAAGTCTTTTGGTACTTGTGCAATAAATTGACCAATCTGATGGTTAGCCTCAGCTTCTGTTGACTTCTAGAATAAGTTCAATGTTCGAGACCACGTGCCAATAAACAGATTTAAAACTGATGATATTGAATCATAATGTTACTCTATTCATTAAAATACTCTCTATTTCAAAAATATATAATTTTCAGTATATCATTTATACATAATCAGATTTCACAGAAAATATATAAAAAAGTATATTTTCATGAGATATTTTTTTTCTAAAAACTGGTAGAATACTAATTATTGATCTTTCTCTAGAGAGGATAACTTTATTCAATCTGTACCAAATTGTTTTGACAATTCATAACAAAGCATTGTTTTGACAACAACCAAAATCTTGATGTTAAGATCCGTTCTAAAACATTATTTATGACTATGATCAAAAATTTTGTATTTATATTTTTTTCTCTCCTCCTCGGCTCATCGGCTCGATCTATTAGACGGCTGATGTCAATCACCTGAAGATTCACCTCTTCAACAACAGCCATGACAGAGAAGCTAAAGGGTATTTCAATTTGTAACATTGTTTTCTGTGTTTATGATCTGCATATACAAATGACTTTTGTATATCTCATGGAATGTTGGATGGACCCACCTATAAGAATCAACACAACGAACTTGAACAAAACACTCTCAAATGTAAATTCACCGTCAAACACTTTGTGAGCGCATTTTGAATTTTGTATATAATGCAAAATCGGAATGAAGAATTCCGAGGTAGATGGTTTTCGTTTGTCCATTTGTCATCTTCATTCAGATGATCCATTCAAATTGTTTAATTGGATATTATTCGAAATTGTTCATTTTTCCATCCTCAAGAATCATATAAATGAAATTATGTTCGTTTATTTATCTCTATTTCCATTTAGATAACTTTAGTAAACAAATGACTTATATATGTTTGTTTTCATATTAGAGAAAATTCCTTAAAAATACACAGACTAATTTTCATTTGCTAATAAAATACACAAACTATTATGGTTCCCTGTTTAATACATGAACTAATTTTCGTTATCTATTAAATACACAAATTTTTAAAATTCATAGGATTTGCGCATCACTTTAGACGGCGTTAACTATGTTTAACGGAAGTTGGCAATGTCGTTAATGTTTAATTAAACACTTGGTATATTGTGAAAACAAAATTCCTTAAAAATACACGAACTAAATTTTATTTGCTAATAAAATACACGAACTATTTTGAATCTTCATTTAATACATGAAATAATTTTTGTTTCCCATTAAATACACAAACTTTTGAAATTTTTCGATTTTACACAACGATTTTTACAGCGTTATCTATTGTTAACACGTTAGTTTCAATTAAACGTGAGGTTAAATTGTGAAAAGCTCGCTCACCTTAAAATGAAAACTCTCAAATCGAATGAGTCCTAATTCAAGTTAGATTCAATTCAAATTTGGAACCTTAATATGTTCCAACATCTCTTATTCTCCAAACTATGTTCTTTTTCTTCTTCTCACTTTGATTTCCTTTTACATTGCTTCGAATTGGAGTTAATTTACATGTCGCGAAAAAGGGCAAAGAAAACTAGATAACTTTAGAGAGTGTCATATTTTGGAATTAGTTTGGTGTTATGTGTTTATGATTCTTATTCTTCTTTTGATTACAGTGATAATGTGTCAATCAAGATTAATTTAAACTATGGAAGCGTAATGGAGAAAAAAACTCACAATATAATCTATCAGAATAATTTTAAAAGATTTTTTTTTCTTCATAGTTTAATTTGTCATTAATCAAACACTAACATTGTCTGCACTTATGTCAAAAACAGTTGACATAGTCTAAATTCTCTTAAACATAGTTGAGGTCGTCTAAATCAATGTGTAAAATCTGCAAATTTCAAAAGTTTGTGTATTTATTGAAAAACAAAAATTAGTTCGTGTATTAAACGAGGATCTAAAATAGTTTGTGTATTTTATTAGCAAATAAAAATTAGTTCATGTATTTTTAAGGAATTTTGCTTTCATAATTTACCACATGCTTAATTAAACATTAACATTGTCGCCAACTTCCGTTAAACATAGTTAACACTCTCTGAAGTGATGCGTAAATCCTGCGAATTTCAGAAGTTCATGTATTTAATGGATAACGAAAACTAGTTCATGTATTAAACGGGGATCCAAAATAATTCATGTATTTTATTAGCAAATAAAATTAGTTTGTGTATTTTTAAAGAATTTTCCCTTGATTTTATCATATTTTATCTTTGTTTAACTATATTAATTTATTGATTATCTAAAATATAATTATTTTAAAATAGGGTTATGGCAAGAAATGTAATTTTATGGTTTTGGCGAAAAAATGTGGTTTTGACGAGAAAACATAACTTTGCGATTTTGGCGGGAAAAACATGATTTTGTGGTATTAGAGAGACAATGTGTTTTTACAGTTTGAAAAGAAAATGCAATTTTTTGAGATTTTGGTGAAAATTTGTGTTTTCCAGTTTTTGCGAGAAAATGCAGTTTGCGGTTTTAGCAGGAAAGTTCTTTTTCATGGTTTTGGTGGAAAAAAAAACGTTTTTGCGATTTTTCCGATAAAATGCATCTTTGCGGTATTGTTGAGAAATGTATTTTTATGATTTCGGCGGAAGTATACAGTTTTGTGGTTTTGACGAAAAATGTATTTTTACAATTTTGGTGGAAAATCATAGTTTTTTCAAGTTTTTGAGAAATTATATCATAATTATTTATTTGTTTGTGGTTTTGACGAAAAATGTGTTTTTTGCGATTTTGGTGGAAAATCATAATTTTTTTTCTTTTTTGAAAAACTATATCATAATTATTTATTTGTATAAAATTGAATATAAATTTTTATTAGAGTAAAAGTAAATTCGTTATTTTGGATATGTTCATCTGCATCCAAATATACTAGTTAAACTCATGTAGATTAGCCATTTGAAAGAATATCATTTTAGAATAAAATTTTAAAACTTATCTGGATGGATCATTTCAATGATACTTATTTTAACATCAAACAAACATCAATCTTCATCTCCATCCAGGTGGACAAAACGAATAGCCCGTAATTCTTTTGATATTTACTTGTCTTCTTGTAGGCCTGTTTAATATGGTGTTCTGTCCGGATTCGGTTAGGTTTTTTCGGTTATTCGATTTATAAAAATTAGCTATTTTATTGGAACCATATTTAATTTGGTTTGATTTGGTATTTATATTACCGGTTTTCGGTTTATTCAATTTTATACCAAATAACATTATTATTTGATTTGGTTTCATATTATATGAATTTTTTTAAAAAAACATATTGTCAAAACTATCATTTATTACAATAATCCTAGGTGTTCATAAATTTAAAAATGTGAAATTAACAACAAACAAAACGACCAACGATTCAGTTTTGTACAACTTTTCTTATTTTCTCTTTGTTCTTCCAAATAAATTACATGGTACAATCTAATTTCACAATTTCTTACAGCATGCAAAATCAAATCAAATTTAGATAATAGTTGAAGAAAATAAAATAAAATTGTTAAGATATATCTTCACAAAGAATAAAAAAAAAAAAAAACTATTCCAAGAAAATAAATGGTTATATAATGTATATATTTATATATATTTTTTTGATCGGTTTTGTTTGCTTTATTCGATTTAATCGGTTATAAACCTAACCATATCCAAATCCTACGGTTTTTTATAAATCATATCCATTCAGTTAATATGGTATATACCAAATCCAAATCATATGGTCTATTTCGGTTCGGTATTACCATATTGAAGAGTCTTATCTTCTTGTAAGACAAGTAAATAGAAGGTGAATGAGTCTCGTCGTATGACTAATATAAAAGTTCAGAGATATGTCATACATACTCAGTCTCTGAAACGGTCCAGGAGATCAAATAAAAGATTGACAAGTACCATTTTCCAAACAAAAAAAAAAATGTTTGAATGCAAATATTATTTTGTAGCCACAATGAAGCCAAGTTGTGTAGCTACTTGTAAATCCATAAATAAAACAAACCGTGTAAGAAGAACATGTATGTTTCAGACCAAGCTAAGTAGCCTTAAAATCCAATAAATACCTCATTTTCATTTGAACCCTAAACCCTACTCAACAGATGAATGATACCATCGTCATTGTTTTGAAATAGACATACATATATCTGAGCTCAAGTCTCGGCATTTTCTTCTTTCCTAATAGCTTTAAGTCTTTCTTGAAGTTTCTTGCTTTGTTCGAAATTTACCTTCCTCTTCACAGCTTTCTGCACAAATATTTTAAGATATAACTAAGGCAAATGTAACTAGAACGAAGTACATGTTGGGTATTAGTAAGTGACCTCTTGGCGGAAACAACTAAGAAGCTTTACTTTCAGCTCTGTACAGTCTCCGAAGAATTTTCCAATGGGATGATCTAAATGACACTTTTGGAACTCCTCGATTATCTGGAAAAACATGTCACATACAGAAGGATTTGTAAGAACAACAAAAGAGAACATATTTTCGATCAAAAATCGCAAAAATCGATATGTTCTCTAGCCAAAAATGCAGTTATGTAGTTTCACTCCACTCATATCTAATTGCACTAAAAGATTCTATGTAGCTTGATCACTTAAACGGTTATTATAAAGAGCATATAATACACTGTGACTCATAGGATTTGTACACAAACTAGGATCTTTTTTTCTCAAAGAAGCAGAGGTTACAACTTACAACTACGACATGTACAGAGAAGAAAGGTTCAGAAACAAATCAGGTGAGAGAAATAAACTCACCTCAACACACATTGGATGTCGGTGTGGTGTAAGCGGAGGATGCATCTTTTAAACCTGTAAGAACAAAGACACAGAACTCTCAATCACTGAAAACAATTGTAAAAAAAAAAAGATCAGATCTTTCAATTCTCTGGAGAAAACCCAGAAGGAAACAAGAGTAAGACCCGAGTTAGAAGATCAACTGATTCAATTCCCCCCAAATTTAACAAGGCAGGATAAGAACCACAAGATTCAAATAACACACCGGTAAGGCGTGAAGATCTAAATCGAATAAGAATCACGAAGGAAGAAAGAATTAGATTACGTTTGATTTGGTATCGATCACCTGAGAGTAGTCTGAGACTTTGAGAGAGATAAACCTCAGAATCACTGAAATGGAGGAAACAGAGAGAGAGAATCGAGTCAACGGAATTAAGAGAGAACAGAGCCGGGTCAAAGTTTCCAAGTTAATGGGCCTTACTAAACTTTTTAAGTTAATGGGCCTTGTCCATTAGCTCCAAACGCAGCGTTTCGTATGTTTTTTCGATGAGAATCAGACAACCAGCGTTTACTAATCTTAGCTTTTTTGCCTAATTTTGAAGAATCCATCCACATGTAAGATTCCACGTGCTTTGATTCCGTACAAAACGTACCCAGTGACGGCTTCTTGGTGGTTGATTTTCATTTCTTAAGAGTTTACAATCTGTTATGAATACAGAGTTTTTTGAATTGTAAGTTGAAAATGATAAAGCTTTCAACTTTTACGTGTCCTTTTCGAAAGTGTCAAATGCTCTGAATAGTTCGATTGTTTATTGAGTGAAAGACAAGGCATTATATAGCCATTACAACTAAACAATAAGATCCGAAAAATAAGCAACTGAAATCCTAAACTTGCGAAACTAAACAACTAACAACTTGACCAAATCAATCGGTCTTTTATTTTGACTGAAACAGACTAAGACTCAACCAACGGTTAACTCTAACAAAACCCTCCTTAAGCTAAACTTGGTGAAAGTTGAGCTTATCTTCCCACGAACAGACTCCGAGCTTCTCCCTTAATGCTTCAAATACTTCTCTCTTCAATGGCTTTGTGAAAATGTCTGCAACTTGTTCATGTGATCCACAATGCTCAAGAACTATGCTTCCCTCCTTGACTAAGTCTCTGAGAAAGTGAAAACGAACTCCTATATGCTTGCATCTCCCATGAAAAACAGGATTCTTGGACAACTTGATTGTCGATGTGTTGTCACACTGTATCACAATGCCTTCAGCTGTATCGTGTCCCAATTCTCTTAAAACTCTCTCAAACCAAATCGCTTGACATGCACAGGTTGAGGCTGCTACATACTCTGCCTCGGTTGTGGATAGTGTCACTATTGTTTGTTTCTTCGAACTCCAAGCCACAGCTGCATTGTCTAGCAAGAAAACATAACCCGAGGTGCTTTTTCTGCTGTCAACGTCTCCTGCGAAATCACTGTCTGTGTATGCTTGTAACTCTCCTGCCCCATCTCTTCTGTACCATATTCCAAAGGTTACTGTCCCCTTTAGATACCTCAGGACTCTCTTCGCAGCTTGCTGATGTAGTTGAGTAGGTCTTGACATGTAGCGACTCAACAAGCTCACAACGTATTGCAGATCAGGCCGTGTATTGGTGATGTACATGAGACTCCCAATGATCTGTTTATAGAGAGTTTCATCGACTCTTTCTCCTTCTTCATCTATGTTGAGCTTGCTTCCTGGAACGATCGGATTGTGAACAGAATTGCACTCTTCCATATCAAAACGCCTCAGCACTTCCACGACATACTTTGTTTGAGACACATGAATTCCGTGTGGAGTTTGCATCACCTCAAACCCCAAAAAGTATCTCATTTTTCCGAGATCAGTCATATCAAACTCTTGTTGCATAGAGAGTTTGAATTCTTCCATCATTGATGCATTATCTCCTGTATAAATAAGGTCATCTACATACACGCTGACAATGAGAGTGTTACCTTGCTTGCTTGTTTTCAGAAAGAGTGTTTCCTCATTTTCAGATTTCAGAAACCCCTCCTTGATGAAGTACTCCTCAACTCTTGTGAACCAGACTCTTGGGGCTTGTCTAAGTCCATATAGGGCCTTATGAAGCTTGTACACCATATCCTCTTCTTCTTTAACTTCATACCCTTTTGGCTGTTGAATGTAGACGTCTTCATTTAGGACCCCGTGAAGAAATGCTGACTTTACATCAAGCTGGTGAATTTCCCAGTTTCTCTGAGCTGCTGTAGCAAGAATGGTTCTGATGGTGTCCATTCGAGCAACAGGGGCATATACTTCAGTGAAGTCAATACCAAGTTCTTGAGAGTATCCTTTGGCGACTAATCTTGCCTTGTGTTTGTTGATCTCCCCAGCTTCATTCAACTTTGTTTTATAGATCCACTTTACTCCAATACATTTGGCTCCTTTTGGAAGATGACAAAGGCTCCAGGTTTCATTCTTCACGATTGAATTTATCTCTTCATCCATAGCTTTCCTCCATATCAGACCTTTGTTGGCTTCTTCGAAGGTGCAAGGATCAGGAGAGTTGACTTCTACCATGTTCACTTCGTCTTCTTCAACCGGAGCGTTTGCACCAGTGACATAGTCGTTGAGGTATTGTGGGAGTCTTCGTGTTCTTCTCTCCCTGACTCCTACAACTGGCTCATCCTGGGTTTCTTCAATGTTCTGTTCTTGCTCATCTTCTGGGTTTTCAGTGTCACTGGTCTCTTCTTCACTCTCTTCCCAAGTTTCATTATCACCACTCCATGAGAGATCAATTTTTGCGTGTTGATCTTCATCCCAGTCCCATCCTTTTGTCTCCTCAAACACCACATCACGGCTGATTATGATCCTTTTTGCTTTTGGATCATAAAGTTTGTATCCTTTTGATTCTTCTGAAAAACCAAGCAGAAAACATGTTATGCTTTTATCATCAAGCTTACTACGTTTTTCTTCAGGGATGTGAACATGAGCTAAGCTTCCCCAAATTCGAAAGTGATCCACACTTGGTTTTACTCCATTCCAGGCTTCTTGTGGAGTCATATCCTTGACTGAGTGAGTTGGACATCGGTTTAGAATGTAGAAAGTCCAGTTGACTGCTTCTGGCCAAAAAATCTTTGGGACTTTTCTTGTGGAAAGCAGTGATCTGACCATGTTCATGACGGTGCGATTCTTTCTCTCCGCAATACCATTCTATTGAGGTGTGTAGGCTGTGGTCAGTTGCCTTCGAATCCCATGTGTCTGACAGTAGGTAGAGAATCCGTTTGATGTGTATTCTCCTCCCATGTCTGTCCTTAAGCACTTGATGCTTTTCCCTGCTTCAGTCTCTACCTTGACCTTGAAGTTTTTGAATTGTTTGAACGCTTCTGACTTTTCTTCCAGGAAGTAGACCCAACCTTTCCTGCTATGATCATCTATAAAACACAGGATGTACCTCTTTCCACTGGTGGATGTGGGACTGATTGGACCGCAAATATCAGAATGGATTAGCTCCAGCACCTCTTTTGCTCTCCATGAACTCTTTTTGGGAATGGCATTCCTTTGTTGTTTCCCCACTAAGCAGTCAGTGCAGGTAAAGGTTTGAGCATCAAAGTTTGGCAGTCCTCTTACCATACCTTTACTTTGCAGTGTCTTCATGCCTCGATGATTTAGGTGTCCATAACGCTCATGCCACAACTTCGGTATCTCTTCAGTCGTTATCTTCAAACATCTCTGCTGCCTGTCCTTTTCACTTGTTTGATCAATCAGAACAAACATTCTGTTTGAGCTCATCTTTCTCTCTGCTATCAACCCTCGTTCCTCATGGTAAATTTTACAGAAGCCTTTCTGTATCATGATTGTCAGTCTTCTCTCTTGAAGTTGTCCCAGGCTCAAGAGATTGTTTTTAAGCTCAGGAACATAATAAACGTCACTGATAGTGTATGCAGTGTTGTTTAGCTTCAGCTTCACACTTCCTTTGCCTACTACCTCCATTCTCTTGTTGTTTCCAAGCTTAACAAAATGCTTGAAACCTTCATCCATTGTTGAGAACAAAGCCTTGTCTCCACTCATGTGATTTGAACAACCAGAATCGAGAAACCAAGTTCTTTGCCTTGCACGTTCTTGTTTCTCACAGTGAGTCATCAAAATCTTCTCTGCTTCAACATCATCTTCATCATCGATGTAAGCCATCAGCAGCATCTCTTCACTTTCATCAAGATCAGCGTAGTTTGCCTCTTCATCCCATTTTGGACATTCACTCTGAAAATGTCCAAGCTTGTGGCACTTGTAACATTCAACAGTGCTCTTAGAGAACGTTCTCCCTCTCCCACGTCCTCTTCCTCGCCCAAGGTATCCTCTTCCTCGAGTCCCCATTCCTCTGCCATGCGTTACCTTCAACACTTGGTCTTCTCCCTTCTCAGGTTTCTTGAACTTCTGCTCATGCACTGTCAAGGAGCTCTGCAACTCATCTAGTGAAATGCTGTCAATGTCCTTTGATTCTTCTATGGACACTACCACGTACATGAATCTTTCACTGAGTGTCCTGAGAATCTTCTCCACCACTTTTGTGTCTGCCAGGATCTCTCCATTGCTTCTCATCTGGTTTGTGATAGCCAACACTCGAGTAAAATACTCTTCGATGCTCTCAGATTCCTTCATTTCTAGCACCTCAAAGTCTCTTCTTAGCTTCTGCAGTAGTGACCTCTTTACTCGAGCATTACCTCCGAATTTTGCCTTCATTGATTCCCAGATGATTTTGGATGATCTTCTGTCCAGTATTTGCTCAAATGTGATTCTATCAATACTCTGGTAAAGATAGTGCTTGACCTTGTGATCATTGGTTTTGGCGTTGTCCAGTTGTTGCCTCTGCTCGTTTGTAAGGACCGTTGTTATTGCTAGTTCTTCATACCCGGTGTCGATCACGCTCCACAACCCTCTTGCACGGAAGAAGTTTTCCATGACTTCGCTCCAGTGATCCCAGTGCCCATCGAACTGAGGAAGTTTCATCTTCTCATCACCCATCTCTCCTTTTTCTTGTGTTCGAAGCTACGGCTTCTTTTGCTTTTAGAATCGAGCTCTGATACCAATTTGAAAGTGTCAAATGCTCTGAATAGTTCGATTGTTTATTGAGTGAAAGACAAGGCATTATATAGCCATTACAACTAAACAATAAGATCCGAAAAATAAGCAACTGAAATCCTAAACTTGCGCAACTAAACAACTAACAACTTGACCAAATCAATCGGTCTTTTATTTTGACTGAAACAGACTAAGACTCAACCAACGGTTAACTCTAACACTTTTTGATTCCTCAGAATGCTTAGATTGAGATATTCATTACCTTTATCTTTCTCAAACAAAGGAATCAACCAAACTCTTCTCCAAGAGGCCTAACAATGTTGTGCTTGTTATCTTCTTCTTATGTCTCTCTTTCAATAGTTATGTTCTTTTTTGAGCTTCTGTTTCAAACAATTCAATTATTTCTTCAGGTTTGTGCTGCAAGAGGTCCAAGGCCTCGTTACCCTCGAGTATGCAAAACAAGGAAGAGAATCGGAAGTATCTCCAAGTCTGCCAAGATGATTGCTCTGTGTAATAAATACTCTCTTCTTCATGTCTTTAATGTTGGTAGCTGTTACTGAGGTGTTAGTAGCTATTCTTGAAGACCAAAGAGAGTGGAAGAAGATCATTCAGATACTTTCCTTTAAGCAAGATATGAGTTGTTAATCGTTTGTTTTAGTTGTGGAGATTTGTTTAGTTTACGGATTGTGTTAAGGTGACGAAATGGATGTTGAGCAAAGGCCAAGGGAGAACAATAGCAACTTACTTCTCATTACTAAACGCTCTACCTGAAGATAACAGGCTCGACGAAGCTGAGGAGTTTTGGAACAAACTGTTCTTTGGAACATTTAGAAGGAAACTCCAAGAAAGTTCTTTAACATAATGATCTCTATTTATTACAAGAGAGATATGCACCACAAACTCTTTGAGGTAAAAGTAAAAATGCAAGAGGGGTTCTTTCGGAACAAATTGATTTATTCTTGTTTTTCTTTTTTTGTTCGCTGATATGGAGGTAGGAGCTTGGAGTGAAACCAAATATTGCGATTGTGAATAGGGTTGGGAAAGTGTTTTTGAAACTTGGGATGAAGGATAAGTACGAGAAGCTGATGAACAAGTATCCTCCACCCCACCGCAGTGGGAGTTTAGATATATTCAAGGAAGACGTGTTAAGCTCAAGGCAAAGCAACGACGAGGATATAATATTGGTGATGAGATTGAGGGTAAATCTGAAATGTTGTTGTCAGATAAGGAACCAAACAAAGTTGGTGAGGATCTCAGTGAAGAGGAAGAAGAGCTTTTGGATAGGAACCAAGGACAAATTAATTGGAGCCAAAGTTCTTCGGTGAAGCTTTCTTGGACTGCGCTTGGGTTACTCTTACCTTCGAATAGTCAAAACAAGACAATGAAGAGTCAACTAATGTCAAAACAATAGAAAAAGCCTTTTGAGTGTCACTTTGTAAGCTTAAACTATTGTATTTGAGATCAATCTTCATCTGACCCTGACACTTCAGAACTTGATTCCTTCTTCTTAACTTTCTTCTTTGATCCTCTCTTCTTATCTTCCTCATCCTCACAGTATTCGCTCTCATAATCCTCCTTTTTCATTCTCATCTTCTTCTTTCTCCTCCTCTATGCCTTCTTCTGCAACCTCACCCTCCAAATCACGGTTTCTTTTCGAAAACTTCAACTCTCAGTAATGTCTTCTGGTCACAACCAAGCCAAACATCACTTACGCAGAAGCAAGTCAAGTTGTAAGTGCTATGAGTCTTCCCTGATCCACCTTTATCATTCTCAACAGCTTTACTAACTGCATTGTTTGTTTCCTCAAACACTTTCTCCTAAACTTTCCATTGTCTCACTAATAGCATTAGATGCAGCAGTTATAAGTTTGCTTCTAGTTAAACAAGGTTTCATTGATTCGATATATGCTTTGACGAGTTTGAAGCCTAATTAACGTAGTTCCCGGTGTACTTTGATGACCTGTAGAGATAGATGGAAGCTATCACTAGCGGCAAGAAAATATATAAACCAACTGTACATAGCATCAATGCTACCACTAGATTATCCAGTCATTCCTAAAATAAACTGAGAAGAGCCATTCTTAGTTTATAATCCTGCATCTATCACATTTACAAAACTCTCCCATCAGTATGAAACAAGCAGGACTATGTTCATGTTAGAAGAAGACACACTATCATAGCATTAGTACCTGGTCTGCCATCAGGATGACCATACTTCTCGAAGTTTTCACGAGATAAAGGCTCAGTCAAAGCTTGGTAACCTTTAGCTATAGACTCCAAAAAATACTTATTGGCCTCTGTGTAGTTAACAATACAACAAAGTCAAAGAGAGGTGAAAATTTAGTAGTATGAAAGTGAAGTTTCACTTCTATATGACTTTGCTTAGCTATTGAGTGTTATGCATTGAAGGTTTCTTACCAAAACGGCTTGGAGGCGTTTGTTTCAGTGAACCTTCACTTAACTCTCTTTTTGATTCTCTTGTTTAACGAAAATCAGTTTATTGTGGTTTTATGTTTGTTCAGGGTCATGGTTCTAAACAAGGTTGTTTGTAAAAAAAATCTCTAAAAATGTAAACTGAATTAAAACATTTAATACAAATGCTTTAACCTGTAAATAGAAGCTTTACAACACAACACCAAAGAGAGTTTTCAAGATTGAAGTTCCCAATTTTCTCAAACAAGAACACAATAATAATAACATTTTTTTCATATATATTCAATGAGCAGTTTGTTATACTATTGGTCAAGACTCAAGAGACAGCCACTCCACTTCTAGTTCTAATTCACCAGACTCAACATTCTGAAGCTTGATGTGAACCTCTTGTCTCACTTTCCCATCTGCTATGTTGATAATGCTGTCCTCTATAAGAGCATTGTCATGCGATTTCAGCCATTTACCAATCTGCATATCTCCAAACATTTCAGGGTCTCCAAAAGCCATTGCAGACGTAATCAGTGGTTGTATATCAATCTCAGCTTCTCCCATTATGTCATCAGCAGAAAATCTGTCATAATCAAACACTTGCTGCATAATCACCAGAAAAACAACCCTCAAGTAAAAAAAAAACTTCTATCAAACATTCATTGCAAGTAGAAACTGATTTGGCTTTAAGCTTTTTACCAACTTCACTGAGCCATAGTCATGAGGGACAGATAGCATGAGTTCCTCATTCCAGACAGGGTTTAAGTTGCTTTTCTTTACACTTGATTGTGCAGTCTGGTAATATCATGAGAAAGAGTAGCATAATAATGGTAAGAACAACCTTTTAAGAATCTAAAGTATTCACTTTAGTTTTACCTGTTGTCCTAGAGTCAACTTAACATAGGGATCACTTGTCATCATATCACGGACAGCTAAATTGGTACCGTTTTTAAGAGTAACCTTCAACAATCCAATAAACTCAACCATGCCTTCAAGTTGCTGTCAGTGTTTTAAGTTTTCATTACCATGAATCAAAAAGACTTGAGTGATGTCAAAGTTCAAAGAGTATTACTATACCGGCTGTTGTGATGATGAGGTTGTACGAAAGCTATCTATAAACTTTTTAGATAGACTTGATGAAAGATATGATGATGAACTCTTTGTACTAGGGGCCTTCACTGATGTGATCCGCAAGCTTGGTTTCAGAAACTCTTGGAGCTCATATTTTGACCTGACAAAAGAAAACATTAATAATATTTGGTATAAACAACACTGTTTTGTTAGTGTTATAGCAAAACCTACCTGATAAACCTCATACGTTGGTCATGAGTAGCATCAGGTCCAGGCTTAGAGCAACCATCAGGTATAAATGCCTCGTAGATTGAATTAGCAGAGGCATTTCCTCCTATTTCAATCATTGAATCGACTTCTTCATCTGACCATTCATCTAATGTCACAGATAAGACCTGGAAAAACACCCCTCAAATATATCAATAAACTTGGAAAAATATTATGGAAAGAAGAAAATGTATGTTACCAACGGTTTATGTAAATATAGAAGGAGAAGCAAAGGGGGGATCACCTTTGAGATATGAGTGCCAAGACTTCTGTGGACACCGCAACATTTTAAGCATATGAATACTCCGATATTTGCTGACCTGTAATATAAGTCAGTTACTGATTGATTACAGAAGCCAAGATTTGGTTACATTGCTAACTGTTAGAGAGCAACACAGAGGTAAAAGATATATTCAAACAAATGTTTTAACAGAGATGACTTACGCCCACTTAGGATCAGGGGCACCACAATCAGCACAGAATCGGTTATCAGATTGAGTTAAAAGCACCCTTATTCTCCTTTTACCTGTGAAGCAACAATGAAGATTCATGTTAACTCTTACAGCAGACAGAACACAAAAATCATTCGAGTATAGGAACACGCAAAAGCTTATCTTAAATTAGAGAAATGGTTAAGAAAAAAAAAAAGTAATACCTGAGCCAGGCTTTCCAACTCCGGCTGCAGAATAACTCATTGCTCTTCTAAAAAAGCTAAACACAGAACAAAGACCACAATAACCATGTTAGTAAATACCAAAAAGTTAAGTAAAGAGACCATCAAAATTTGACCCAAAAAAAACAGAGACCATCAAACTATGCTTTGCAAAATTTCAAAACTCAAGAAGACTTTTTTTTGGGAAGCATAGGACCACAGAATCATCAAAAACATATTGTTTTCAGTACCAGCTAAGACAAATAGGATAAACCCAACCCAAATGTAAATATAGATCAAACTGAGAGAGAACAAACATAAAGTTCCAAGTTTTCTCGTTGACATGGCCAAACAATCCGAAAAGGTGGATCGTTATACAATTTAACTGAAGAAATGACGAAAAACAAAAAGCAGACTTACAGAGAATGAAACTCAACACAAGACCTATGGAGAAAAGATAGAAGAATTTTATGAAAGGAATAAGAACATGTACGGAAATAGAACAACGAGATATAGATTGGATTTGAACGTTCTTACTTCTTACCAATGAGAGGAGAGAGAAAGAGAGATATGTTCTTACACAAACTTGTCAGATGAACGAATAAATTTATCACAAATGACAACGACGTGCCGCTCTCTTTTACTTTTAAATCTTCCCCATTTCTTTTTGAAGTTTGAAAGTTTGTAACGTATTGCCATGTCAAGGGTCAAATACCAGATATTTTTCCTTTTAGTTGTCGTTGACGGGTTTATTGTTTATTGTTACCTTTCCTCATTAGATATCTATTAATGTTATATACAACATTAGGGGTGGGCACCAATTTGTAGGATATCCGAAATTTTGGTACAAATCAGAGCAGATACCGAATCGAATTTTATTTTACCCAGAACTATACTACACTTTATTTTCATCAAAACTTGTATTTTACTTGGAGTTTGGGCGACTTGTATCTCAAAATATTGTTCAACGAAAAAGGCAAGGAAGGCAACTCTTCTTGTTGATAACTTTTAAGACTAAACTGAGAGTTCGTAAAACTCTGAAATACTTTGGAATTGTCTATCACCTTAATCTATAAAAAGTAATGCTACCACAAAAAAGGTGGTCCATGGAACACACAGAATCTATCATAGCGAATACATTCTTCAAGCAGATTTCAACTTGTTCGATGCCGATGCGAGTTGAGAGAGTGTGCTGTGTCCAACGAACAACAGAAACACTCCCAACATCGAAAGTGCCTTTAGAGTCGTGAACAGATCCAACTGTATGATTCAAAAGAAAATTTATTATGATGAGCATAGTTAGACTTTTGATGCAATGGTGTTTATAATCTTAATACAAGAACCGGTTTTGAGAACTTGCCTTAATCCAGAATAGCACGTAGAGAAGCAGAACAGCTCCGATGCCACCATGGAAAAGTAAGGCGGATGTTGCAGCTCCAACCGATGATGGGAAGCTCTTTATGTTCACTCCCAACCTTGTCAGCTGAAATACAAATTAAAAAAAAAAAGTTTGTCTTGAGTTTTGAACAAATTTAATTTTTCGGATTTGCGTTTCTGAATCTATTTACAAGGGAAAGAAGACTGACCCCAATCAGGAAACCGATGAAGGGGAGAACTATAAGACCCAAGAAGACTAGTGAAAGCTGCTTCGCGGGAAGCTTTTCTGGAACACGGAAGATGTGTGATATCTCAGCCTTTGGACCATATCTTGAGTAAGGGTCAGTAGGCTGTAGAGGAGGAAGAGACGCCTTCTCTGGACGTTCTGGTAAGTCTAGTTCAATGTGGCCAATATTGTTCAACAAAGAGTTCTCCTGGAGAAATGAAACCAAAGAGAAAATAACATTGTTCAAATTTCCGGAAACGTAAATCAACTATCTGCATTGGACCTGAAAGAACAGTAATTACCATAGAAGCATCTCCAATAGTTAGCTGGATCTCATATTTACCAGAAAGGTAGTGGAGCTTCTCAACCAATCCAAGAAAATCCTGAAGGGGAGAAATAACATTAGTCGTTAATATTGCATTTAGAACGTAATTTCTTTCACCAAACTTGACCATAGCAAGATGAAGACAGGTTAAAGAATACTTTTCAACAAAATCCATTCACGATGTAGTTTAAGGAACTTACTAGTACTAATTCAGACTTCTTTCCAGAAGTTTTCACAAGAAAGATATGCTCGACCTGTGACTCATGTTTCAGTTTCAGAAATGCCTGCATAGAAGCAAGCAAGTCAAGAAAGTGAACAGAGTAAAACTATTAATAAAAGCAGAATCGGGAATGAACTAACCTGGTGTGGCTTAAACACAACGCCAACTGGAGTAGTTAACTGGAATGACAGACGTAGCTTTTGGAGATGGTTTGCTGATAATGACACTGCTCCATCTTTACTTAAATCTAGCCTGCAAAAGGAAACCAAGAAACAAAATGATTATAAGCACAAGAAGAAAGTTGCAAAAACACATATTTTGTAAGCAACAAATGGTACAAAGATTAAAAGATACATACTTCTTCTGAGATTCAACGCTCCCGACGTCACTGTCAAGTACAGCAATTTCTGCGTTCTCAATGCTAATAGCTCCTGTGGCTGCTATAGGCACTTTTGTTTGGGCTTCGGTTATGTAAGCTTTTTCATTTGCCGACTCATCTAGCAAAATCTGCAGAAAACGATGCTTATCATGTTCTTAACATACATTGTATATGAAGTCTTTGTAATATATACTAGCAAGAGCAATACCTCAAATACAAATGTATACTTTCCAACATCAAAGTTCTTGGGAAAGGAGTCCAGAAAGTACGTTGCACTGTCAGCGTCAAACTTAAGCTCCTGTACGCCCCCAAAATGCCATGTAAACCGGCTTAATGCAGAGTTAAGGGAACACTGACTAATGCGAGCTCAAACAGTCAGAGAAGCTACAGTATTTACCTGGTTGCTGATTACGGAAGAACCCTTTGAACTTAGAGCGTCTGCGAGCTTCACACTAAGAGCTGGTGCCTTAGAACCGAGAACAGTGCTCACTTTAACCTAGTTCCAGATAAAGAATAAAATATTAATATAATACAAGAAAAAAACATCTCAAACTATGCCAGTCCCATCTTGATGAAAGTTTTGATGGGATACCTTCAGAGGCTCTTTCTTTGTCAATGAAATGACAGTAGATGGAAGAGACAAGATGAGTGGAACAGAGAACCTGAAATCATAGAGAACAGCCGTAGCAGATATTATTGCTCCTATGAAATAAAAAATTTAGAGCGAGAGAATGATAAATGAGCATCTGCTTCAGTTTACATAAGTGTTCGAGCTTTTAAACTTCTACTCTTCTCTACAGATATCATATCTGCCGCAATCATTTTGTTCAAAATTCTAGGATGGAGGGCCACAAGCCCTTCGGAACATTTTTATATATGTAAAGAGAAACAGTTTTCCTCAATCAAAAGCAACTGTTAAACGGGATAACGGAGGTAAGAGTAAGTCCTAGTATCCCTCAATTCAATTCAAGCCAGGGTTATTGAAATCTCGTCTAAGATGTGTACTGAAATAAGAAGAGAGAAATTGCATAAAGGGGGCATGAAAGTAGCCTTGCCTGTTGTCTTCCAAACAAGCCAGTGCATCTACTTGGTTGAAGAAATCCTTGGCATCTCCAGGAATTCCAACACCAAGTAAGAATTTGGCCAGACCAACTATCTTATCACCTGGAAGCTGCATGAGAGAATGGGAAAGCAAGGTGAGTTATCTACACATCTGGCAGACTACAGGATACAGAAAAATATGGTTACTACATACGTTCAATCCAGTGGATTCTGAAGCTGCAAATGAAGTGAGCCCTCTAATTACTGATGCAGTTGTTGAGATCGGGCCTTCACTACCATCGAAGTAAAATGTCCCATCGTCTGAACGGCCAAAAAGAAAATAATCAAGTCGAGAAACGCTAATCTATACTAAAAAAACTATGAAGTGACTGAAGAAATAGCCTATGCATATACGTAAAATAGCAAGTAGTTTACTTCATACCATATTTTTGGATACTGTCAAAAAGCTTCACGATACCCGTCTTCAATGTCTGGATCTACAAGATGAACAACAAGAATGATCGTACCATCATATGACCAAGTAATATCAACGAAACTACCACATAAAATGGCAAAAAGACATAACCAGATAAAAATGCCAGGTAGACACACATTATCATTCCTAAAGCTACGACTTGGAAACTAAAGTTACCAAAACAGTCGTTATTCTAGTTACGAAGTTATTCCAGAACCAAAAGTAAATCACCACTAAACTAAGATGTCCTCATCAAAAAATATTCTCAGGAAAACAGTAATTTAGTGCACCAAAGATCTCACTTACCAATGACTGATCAATCTCTGAAGGTGCTAATGAAATCACTCCAGCAAGAGTTTCGAATGCTACGCCTGAGAAAAAGAAAAAAAATCTTATGTTTAAAAGAATGTTAAAAAGAAAAGGGGAAAACAATTTAAAAGGTTCAAACGTTTAGCATCGTGAAGTATGACGGGTTGATCCAATAAGAAATACTTACCAGCAGCAAAGGTGCTTGATTCAGGATTGTTGGAGCTGTAGCGCCATCTTCCATCATTCTGGCTGAGAGCCTGATTTAAAATTTACTAAATGAGCCAAATTATACTTGAAAATATAAGCTAAGTAGAATGTAAAATAGTAACAGACTATCGGTAATATGTCAACACTATAAAAACTTCTACCAGAGTGTATAGCTGATAATTCAGAAAACAGTATGCAATGTAACATCTGATAACACAACAAATAGAAGGTGATCTACACAAGTTCAAACCTTTATGGAACGGAAAATGGCTTCGGCATCACCAAGACTAACATCAGTTCCAGAAAATTGCTCCTGCATACATGAAAAGGCGAGGTCAAAACTTAAGCCAACAAAAAGGAAAAGCTATGGCGTTGAAAATATATAAAATTATCACGATCACAGGTACATTCTGCCAAGTAATGATCGAAAACTAAGAAAACTCTCGTATTAAACCAGTACTCAAGATATCTACCACAAGTCTATCTAGCCCGTATTACCTTAGCAAGCACCAAGCCTCTGACGGAATAGTAGAAGTCAAGCAACAACTTCGCATCCTTGGCGCCAGCTTGAAGTTTAGAGACAATGTCCTTCAAAAATACGAAAACAAAGAACACATGAAGTTACTCTTGCCACTTAAAAAGTAATAGAAAGGAGACAACTGTTTACCTTAGGAACAATTTCTCCAGTTTTGCATTTTAGAATCCCATTAACGCTCAAAGCATAAAACAAATCCTTTAAAGCAGAAGATGACGACCCTAGAACTTTAACCACATTCTCACAAGTGGATAAACTTAGATCAGACTTCTTATCAATTCCAAGAACATCCAAAGTCTTCAATGCTTCATACGCTTCCTCCAAACTAATCATAACAAAAATCACAAAATTTTTAACGAGTCCGAACAAAAATCATATTACTACACAATACAAAGTCGTGAGCTTTTAGCAAGCAATAAGTACAATGTATGCAAGAACATAACTCAAAACAATGTAAAGTAACAAAACGACATCGAAATTTGCCGTTTTAAAACCAACCTTTTGAAGGATCCATCGAGTGGTAGGAAGACATCTACAGCCGCGGATCGGTGAGAGTCTGAAATCGGTTGAGAGACCGAAGCAGCATTGCAAATCGCTAACGCGAGTAGCGAAGCTAGGAATCGTAATAGACCTCTGGCCATCATTACTGCATATTAAACAAAATCAAAACAATCAGGCATCTACGACGGACAGATCGAAGATGAAAGAAGCATTTTTACAGATCGGAAGTAGATCCGTACATGGGACGAAGAAGCGGAACTGGAGACGGCGAGTGTCTGTAGTCAACGGAGACTGGGGGTTTGAGGTCGGATCGATCTATATGGCGCTTTCAAGGAGGAGGAGGAGAACGGTGTGGGTAGAAAAAAAAGTGAGTGTAGTTTTGATGACATTAGCTGATATGACCCATCTACCCTCGGGTTTTACTTATTTACACTTGCCCAAACGACGACGTATCAAGTAAGAATCCTGCTTATTCATTCAAATGCATTGTGTTCCTTTTTTTGTTTTTTGTTTCAATAACTCCGAATTCATTTTCTGCAGTTTCTCTTACCCTTTAAAGTGCAATGGCTAGAGTCTTAAAGATATAAGACCCACGATTCTCCAAGGAAACATCATGGTTTGAGTCTTTGAGAGCTGAGGAAGTCTAGTCTTGAGAGTATATATAAGCTAATTTGGCTAGTGGCTAGAATTCATCTAATGGATATTGGTTTATATTCATTTGTCTAGCTGATATTTTCAGACCCATTTGATCAGATTCTTTGGTAATCTAAGCTTTATGTGTGTGTTTGAATTCTTGGATTACTAAATCTATAATTCATCACTATATATGGTCATGAACGTATTGGATAAACCACCAATAGGCTCTCAGCAAGCTGCAAGCCACATGTGGTTGTTTTTGCCAAATCATTGTACGGAGAAGAAGCTCGATTTAATTACAGACAAAAAAAAAAACAGTTCTGCAACTCCTGACTCATTAGGTTCAGTCTGATTTTGCCATCTGTCGTATTCATTTTGGGCGAATTTCTTCTGTCAAAAACTGTAATGCTTGAACTCTTTCTTGTTTAAATACACAAAAGCTTTTAACTATTTCTTGTTTTGGAAGCATTATTTGTACTTTCCAAACCGGTCAGAACTCAGAAGTATCCAACAACTTATAAACCAAAAGCTTAAAATCAACCTTTGTAGTGATTATTAAAACCAGCTAGCTAGTGATCTAAAGTTGGAGGACCATATTTTTCTGCAACAACAACACTACCTTCCTCAGCATTCTTCAACGTCAACTTCTCCTTTTGCGTCGCCTTCGCTGTATCATAAGTTGCGTGCAAGCCAAACAAGAAGTAGTAAACAAGAAGAACAGCAGTCCATATCCCAAACCTAACGAACGATTTCTCATCTATCGAACCAAGAAGAAAGATATTAATAGCGATCGAAGCAGAAGGCAACCACGGAACCAAAGGAACACCCCATAGTTTCGGAGCCCTAGCTTGCGGCACAAGAAACTTCATCCCAACGGTAGACAAGAACCAAACAGGAACCGTAACGGCATATACAATCCAACCATCTTTTTCCATCGCCCAGTACACAGCTGTCGCGATCGAGGATGCAAGAATCAAACCTAAGAACAACAAGAACTTGTTCCGGTCACGGGAAGATGTTTCTCCGGTGACGTAGTATCTCCTGACGAGAAGAGCCACCGCGACGAACATGAAGATGAAAAGTGTGGACACGGATAAGAGATCGGCTAAGATACCAAGTTTTGTGAAGAACGCGATGAGAGCTGTAGCGGCAAGCATGACCACTGTCGCGTTGATGGGTGTCCCGGTCTTTGCGTTGACATGAGCTAGCCATGGTGGCATCATGTGGGCACGGGCTATGTGCGTCATGTACCTAGCTTGGCCTATGGCTCCAACTAACAAAACTGTTGTCATACCTGCACATTTCAAATTATTTGAATATGTAAGTGATATATCACAAAAAATATTTTTAATGTGATTAATAGAATAGTCATTTGATGGAAAAAAAATTTTTAAATATTTTTACGCATATTTAAAAATACATTGGATTTATAACATGCCTCATTTTTGTGGCTATCTTATTTTATATTAAATTAACCAATAGTAATTAGATAAATATAATCAATATTTTTGAATTTTATTATTATTAAATCATGAAATATGTATAAATCATATATTTTATGAACCATTTTTCAAAATGTTTATCTTTATGGAATGGATTGAGTATTACTTTTTATTATGTATTTTTTTCAGAAATGAAAAAAATGTATAAAATCAGACTAAAATGAACTAAAGCCTAATTAAAACCAGACATTTTTAAAAATTCTTAAAGCAATTAAGATTTTGAGTTTCATTTTTCTAAAATATATACATATATATATATATATATATAATTATAAGCACAAATAAAAAAATGAAATAATCGACGTCGAAGCCGTTGTCAATTTTGTCATACCTTTAAGAGCACCAAACGCGACAATGTACTTAGCCCAATCCCATCCAACCGCCGAGAACGCGACAGAAAACGGCGCGTCCGGATCAATCTGACCATAAGGTTGCATGAGACACAACGTTACCGCCATCAGACAATAACAAACCGTTGTAACCACCATTGAGCCGACAAGACCAATGGGAATATCTCTCCCAGGGTTCTTTGTCTCCTCAGCCATCGTTGAAACCGCATCAAATCCAATATACGCAAAGAACAGCACCGACGCGGATTTGAACACTCCTCTAGCTCCAAAAGGAGCGAAGTCTGAATAGTTTTTGAGGTCAGCTCTGGTTAATCCAGCGATTATCACGAATGCAATGACGACCATATGGATCATAGAAGCAATGTAGTTGAAGACTGATGAGCCTTTTGTGCCAATAACGGCGAGAACGCAAATGATGGCGCAAACACCGACGGCTATTGGGTCTAGGTGGCCATAGTCTTCGCCGAGACTGTGAGCTATTATGCGGAAGTCGTCAGGTTTGTGGTTTAAGAGAGTGGCGAAGTAAGAGGTCCATGATCGTGCCACGGCAGCTCCACCGACTACGTATTCCAGGATTATATTTCCAGCGGCGATGAAAGCCATGAAGTCGCCAAGCTCTACTCTTAAGTAGGCGAAAGAACCGCCTACACCCATTGGTAAGAATGGTTAGGTAAAGTACACAAGAAAGAAATTAGATGATCATTCAGGAAATAATTGTGGCCAAACAATAAACTACAATTTTTTTGGTGTTTGTTTGGGTTGGAGTTTTAAATATGAGAGTTTCTCAACCTAGTAGTCTTGTACATAAAAAATTAACAAAAATAGGATAAGTAGCAACTATTTTTGCCTAGTCCTAATACAGTTTGATGTATGTTAGTTAACCCACATCCGTTAGCATTATAGGCAAATCTATGCAAATGGAATTTTTTTTTTTTTGTTTTAAACTATGCAAATGGATAAAGAACTTTACATTTGCATTAATTTGTATTTTACAAAAAGTTAGATTTCCAAATTTTCGTTTTGGTATATTTTTCATGTTAGCGCCAACAAAATTGTGGAAAATATGTTTAAATCAAATGGAACCAAAATAACAATTTTCAGAATGAATCAAAAGATACTGTAATGTAATTTGGACTAAACTATTATCTCTAGCTAAAGGGATCTATCAACGATTTTTCAAGTCGGTAACGTGAAGTCTTAAAGTAGTACAAATTTGACTTATTATTTGCTTGCGTCAGGTAATTGACAGTTCGTTATTTGACTTCCTTTTCGAATGATCTAACCAAAAGAAAACAATATTATTGTTGGTCAACCGCCGAACGAGATCTATACATGCCAAACAACATGTTGTTCAGACAATTAATTAGCTAACAGTTGTGTGTGTGAACAAGATAGTGCGTGAAGTGTGAACGGCTCACTCTCGGAAGTCAACTAGTTGACCCCGGAGAAGCCAACTCGCCGTAACTGAATATATGCTATATTACTATAATTATATACTATTACCGTGATCGAAAGCTTAAACCTACAATTACTAATAATTAAACAATTAAGTAAAAGCATGATTAATGGAAAATTCTTAGGATAAAATTTTAAACAGAATATAAGAAACCTTCTCTTAATTTTTAAATAAAAAATTAAAAACAGATTCTTAAACTTAAAAATATTTTCTTAGTTTTTTTAGTTAAAAAATTTAAAGATGGTTTTTTATCATATTCTTAATCGTCACAAATGATGAAGCGTCTGCGTAATTTACTCCATCTTTGATAAATAAGCAATCCCAAGGTGAGGTTTCCTGAATAGGATTTATGCGTTTTGGTTTGAAGATGAAAATCTTAACAACATATGATTATTAGTTAGGTAATTACGATAGAAAAACACGTAATCTTAAGTTTAATAGAAAAATCTCAAGACCACAGATTTCTGCACGTCTTGCTTCAGAGATCCAAACAAAGTACTATAAGAAAGTTTCACCTAATCTTTATAATATTTTGGTAATTATTCTCAGTTAACAAAAACAGAAGAAAGAAAATTTTCCTTTACCTGCGACAGGAATCTCGACGGCGAACTCGGTGTAACAAAACACGGAGAGCATGGCGGAGACACCTGAGACGACAAAGGACAACACGACTGCTGGACCGGACTCATCCCGTGCTTCTTGTCCGGTGAGAACGAATATTCCTGAGCCGATAACCGCACCGACTCCGAACCACATTAGATCCCACCACGTCAGCGTTTTCTTCATCTCGTTACCACTACGTGCCTTCATGTCGTGAATCTCCGCCGAGTCGACTGACCGAGTCATTACACGGTCTATGAACCGACTCGGTGTTTCCTTAAGGGCTCTAAAGTAGTTCCCCATGCTTTTGAATGATTCCTCCGGGAGAAAATCATCTTTCGTGCATGAACAGCCTCGCCGACGTAGCCCGTCGTCACCATGTTCCGATCCCATTTCTTTGGAAAAGTAAATATTTGATTTAGATATAGATTCTCATTACAGATTCTGAGATCAGTTTCCTATATAAAGAAAAGTTTAGAGTGAATGCAGACAAGAAAGTGAGAAAGTACAGAAAGAGAGGGAGGATGAAACTGAAATGGAAACGGAATCTCTAGAATCATTGGACCTTAAAGTCTGGCTTACGTATGCCTTTATTAGCGTTTGAAAATTCTTCTGTAATTAGTTCTTCGACATTTATTAAATAATTATGTAAAATAGCTGGAAAAAAACGAAAATTAAATATGGAAATCTGAAAGTTAATAGATGAATTTTGTTAGCTGGTCACTTGTTGGTCAGTAGCTGTATTCTTTGACCTTTTAAAACTGAAAAACAAAACAACAATGATGTAAAATACAAAAAGTATGTCAAATAATAATCACTAATTTCACTTTGTCTGGTTTGGGTTTTGGGTCAAAATAGTTTTTATGATACACCGTAATAGATGATTGGTCTGTGACATTAGCTAGAAGATATTTTGAATTAAAATCATGTAATGTGGTATGCTTTCATGTTAATCCACTATGTAGCCTTCAATACATTTTTTTCAAGACTGGCCATATCAATCGATAAAATTTATCACAAAAGAAAAGAAAAATCAAATAATACAAAAAGAAAAGAAAAATCAAATAATACAAAAAGAAAAGAAATCATGTGTAACAAGTTATCAGCCGTAAGTAACATAGTACATATGTATATATTTTAACATAGTATATTATTGCGTGATGATATTAGCAATAATAAGAGATCATGTGTTATACGATCGAAATTTTCTTATTTTAGAGTATACATGCATAGATGGTGGTGACAAGAAAAAAAGAAAAAGAAACAAATACGTGAAAGTATACTTATGCAGACGATAAGATATTAAGATGTGGCTATGACCACGACTCTTAAGCCATATCAGTTGTCAATATTTCGGGAGTATTAATTGAGGTCAACTGTAGGGACCAATAGAATTTGAAGTCAGTCCACTTTCCAAGGATCCAGATTTGCCTTGTAACAATAATTCATCACTGAGAGCACTAATAATTTAACCAATTTTCAAGCATCTCAGCATATCAAACTCCCTTTATTCAAACATATACAGGTTTAATGTTTTTGCATAATAATTAAGAAAACACATCTTAGTATACAGTTGTATTATTTAGATTAAATATCATTAAATAAAACTAATGCAACCATCAATAAAAATGACTTAATATTGTATACTAGGTCTTAACTTCAAATAACATTAAATGTTATCTAAAAGACTAAAATATTGAGAACATTATTTATTTTACAACATTAATACTTTCTCTAAACACCACTTATAATGAAACAGATAACACTTTTTTTTATAACACTGATACGAACGAATATTCGAGGCAATACAAGTTTATAGAGCGTTACAAGAGAAAAGAGGAGATATCATTAGACATCAAAACATAAATGAGATAAAATTTCACCCACCCTCTAATCACTGAGCCTCCAAAGCGAGGAGGTGATGTAACCATACGGGAACATTGCGGGCGATGTAGGACTGGTGGCGCTGATCGCGAGTGACACTTATTGCAATAACGTCCGCAGCTTCACTACGTTCTGGTAATGCGTGATCTAAACTCCAAAAGTAATCTGGTCGAGTAAAAAGGAGATGTTATGACGGATATGACTGAGACTGGGATGCTCATTCGGATTTATGAATGCGTCATGGAGGTTCTCCGAGGAAGTCTCAAAAATAATATTCGAAAAATGCAAATTGTGGATGCATTCCACTGTCCAAAAAAGAGACCACAAATCCGCCTCTGTTTTTGTGTGCATATAAGAATAAGCCCGACGACTATGCATGATTGTACATCCATTTTCGTCGCGCAGGATCCATGAAGCACCACTATGACAATTCAAGTTTAACCATGAAGACCCAACATTACATTTAAGGAACCCACGAGGAGGTCTTCTCCATCTAATCATATTAGTAGGAACATCATTGACAATCTCTTTTGTTCCTGTAAATGTATCAAACCATGTTGATTCTTCTTCAAAAGCTCTCTTACCAATAAATGAAGGCTCAATATCTTTGGTTTGGAAAACGAAATTATTCCTAGCTTTCCAAATTTTCCATAACAGCCATGGAAATACATTCGTCATATGACATCCGTGGTATTGTTATTGGCAATCTTGATGAGGTGTACAAAATTTAAAAATGTTGAATTCCAAGACAAACAACTTAAAGGTAATGGGAAATTAGCTTGCTGCCATGTTGTACGAGCTTTCGTACATGTAAAAAGAACATGACATATACTCTCTACCTCATTACCGCAAACCGAACATATTGTGTCTATCGGAATACCCCGAGTAGCCAAACGTTGTTTAACCGCTAAAGCACCAAATAGAGCCCGCCACATAAAATGTTTTATTTTTGGTGGGGCCTTAACTTTCCATATTTCTTGCCATAATTTTTTCTCAATAGGAGTGAGGGAAGGACCTGAAGGATGATCAAACTCAACCAAAGCCTCTAGCAACTTATACCCACTCCTAGTCGAATAAGATCCACTCGATGTGAAACCCCATCGGATTGTATCTTCAAAGAGCAATGATGGTTTCACAAGTAAAATTCGTTGGACATCCTGTGCCGTAAAAGTTTGATGCAATAAATTGATATTCTACTGATTTGACCCCTGAATAAATAAGTCCGATACTTTTAGTGTTAAATCTGTGGAGCTATCTTCCCGATACATTGGTGGCCGGGGAATGGTATCAATAATCTAGTTTTCCGCCCAAACATTGGTATCAACCTCATTTCCAATATGTCGATATAGGCCTTTTTTTAGCAATTCTCTACCATGCATGATGCTTCGCCATGCATATGATGGGCGTGTTCCCATACCACACTCCAGCAAATTTCCATTTTGAAATATTTGCTTTTCAGAACGCGTGAGACCAAAGAATCAGGATTATTCCAAATTCACCAAGCTTGTTTTTCAAGCAAAGCCTGATTGAAACGACCAATATCATGAAATCCTAGACCCCCCTTATTCTTTTGGTTTACACAATTTTTCCCATGAATCCATGGGATCTTTCTTTTTTTTATCCCCACTACTCCACATAAAATTCAATAATTGCACTCGTAATTCGTTCACAAAGATCTTTTCGTAATCAAAAAACTGACATTACATATATTGGGAGAGGTAAAGCAACCGATTTTATTAAGACTTCCTTAGCCCCCATTGATAAAGTTTTAGAATACCACCCCTGGAGTCTGCCTTCTAATTTCTCTTTAACAGATAACTCTCAGGCTGGACAATCGAGGTCCCAATCGGATTTCGGTTCGGGTTCATTCGGGTTTCGGATTTTTGGGTTCATGAATTTCAATCCTATTCAGATATTATAAAAATTCTGATCGGATTCGGTTCGGATTTAGTCAGATTAGGTTTGGATTTAGTAACATGTCCAAGATTCGGTTGAACCTGAAATAGTTTCTATTTTGGATACTAATCGGGTTATCGGTTATAAAAATACTAATTTATACTCAACTAAACTCAATATATTTTCAATCATTTTATTAAATTTCTGTATTTACCTTTTTCAACCCATCTTGTTTTCCATCAAAATAATATTGTGAAACTCGTTTACCAACAATATAAAATTTGCCAGTGAACTATGTGTGATAACACTAAACATTTTATGATTAATGACAAATCAAATCTTTGTATGAACGAAAATCATATATAATGAAACATAAAAATTTAAAATTAACAACTTACAATTGTATAAACATTAAAGACAACATTATTTAAACTTCAAAAAAAAAATATTCGTAACTTAACTTCAAATGTAATGTCAATCATAAACATTAATATTAGTCGATAAAATTATATATTAGACTAAGTATTTAAGTTAATTATTCATATAATAACTAATTATTGTAGGTACTTAATAATATATTAATGTGTTTTGGAAATATATTAGAAATTTAGATTGGATATGATACAAGTTTTCTTTGAAATTTTAAAATTTCGGGTTCTTTCGGATATCCATTTAAGTTCGGATTCAGTTCGGATAAAACCCACAACCCAAAATACCGTAAAACAAGATTTATTTGGTACTTATGTCTTCGGATCGGTTCGGATTTTTGGGTTCAGTTTTTTTGCCCTGCCCTAGATAACACTCGTTTTCATTTTGATTGGTTTGGTTAATACTAAACCCAAATATAACCGAGAACCATTCTGTTAATACATTTATAAACCAAACCGGGAACTTCTTTCTGATTTTTATAACAAGTTAGTGCTGCTAAAGTAAAAGTTTTTGCATTGGGAATTTAGACAGGACTTCAGGGTACATAATCCAGATTTGACAAGATAGTAACAGTGAGAGTTTGTAAAAGAAGAAAAAAAAAGAGTGAGAGATTAATCGCCACTAGCGCATCCTTGACAACCGCAATGAACGCATTCAACCACTTTCTCTTCACGCAAGTGTTTTGGAACACGACATACACATGTTGTTCCATAGTTGTGGTCTCTTGGCTGTATGCATCGCAAGCAGCATAAACGTTCATATCCTGACTGCAATTCACAAAAACAGAGAGAGTTTAGTAACTAACAAAGAGTCATATTTCTGCAAGAAGAAAACAAAAGTAAAATCTAGACCAATGGTCTGGATATCTTGTTGATAAAAGCTTCAAGAGATCCCATCATTCAAGAAGGTATTGGTGGCCATAATAGAGCTATTCAGGATTTGGAAAAGCTTGATGGAGACTTGTATCTAACTAATGAAATACTAGCACATTTAACAAAAGGAAATAACACCCCTTAAATGAAGCATTCTTTTGTTCAATAAGTATAATACCAGCATTGTAGTTCCCTAAGCAAGAAAACAACAGTTTCAACTCCAGAACCTTGTTTTAGTTTGTAAGATGGTTCCAAGGAAGTTCATTTACAATAACAGCTTCAAGACCCATTGTGCAATACTAGACCCTAAAGTGTTACTTCTTTGTTATCCTAAATTCAATCTCTTGCTCCTAAAGTGTTACAAAACCTCCAAATCGCTTCAAGTTCGGCCTCAAACAACTACTAAGTACAACAAGGTGCAAAAACATAAAAAAAAATTGAATCAAGAAAGAAAGAAAGAAGGCACCTTTTTCCATTTGGCAATGAGGTTACGATCAGCATAGCCCTGGTCCAAGCAGAACTCATAGAGCTCTTTAGAGATCTCCTCCCTACGGTAATAAAGGTCATAAACATAGCGACTCCTCTGATGAGAGAGTTTGAAGATTGGCCATAAAGCTTCACACTTTCTCTTGCCATCATGTTCATCCATCTCAGCTGCAACAAAGAAGAAACAAATAAATAGTTAAAAAGATCAAAATCAAAAGGTAAAAAAAAAACAAAAAGTACACTTTAGCGGATCTAAAACAACAAACCTTCTCTCATCTTGGCATCAAGCTCACGAAGAGTAGGCTCTATCAACTCCCAACCTTCTGGGTACTTGACTCGGTTTGTCTTAATCTTTGGCATTTTTAATCTACAGTTTACAAGATTAAGGGAGCAATTAGGGTTTTATCAATGTCTGTGATTTTGAGGTCGACACGAGTCTTTAAAAAGGGAGAAACTTTAGGGTTTTTAGAAACGAAACGACGTGACTGGAGAGATGCGCAGCAAGATTAGTGAAAGAGGGAAATCGGAAAAAGCTTACCTTTTTGGAGGAATTAAATCGACGGAGACGAGAGAGAAGGAGGAGGATGACAGAACCGAACCAACGTCCGTTGTTGAAGCCTCTTTTTAGGTTTGGGTTAAAGAGTGTTATATCAACTGGGCCGGTCTTACTGTTTTCTATATATTCGTTCGAAATAAAGTAACAAGGGTTCCAAAAACAATTGCTATGGAAAATATGAACGTTATTATGGTCTCGTTGGTCTGTATTTGAATCAGATTTTGGAAATAAAACTTCATACAAATCAGACTGATATATAACTTCAAAATAAATAGAACATAATTTTTTTGAACTTCAAATAAAACATCAAAATTATAGTCTCAATTGGTCTGTATTTGAATAAGTTTTTATTGAAAAAAAACCTCAAGTTATATGACTTGATTCTTCCTTTGCATTGTCTGGTAAGTAGGACACAACAACATCATCACCAAACCTAAAACTGCAACTCAAATCATGTGAATAGATCACACACTTAATACATACTAACTCGAAGGCGGAACAAAATATTAAATTTTGTCATTAGCAAATGAAGAGCATCCAAACACTGGAGCTTTATACCATCAAACATCTTTCATATCACATTGTCTGCAATTATTTGGCAAAATGCAAGAAAAAAAGAAGAGTGCAACCTTTAGTCTGCAACCACATATGCTAGCAACTGGATACACATAGAGAAAACCCTCCAAAAAGAGTAAATAAAAAGAAGAAGCTATTTTCTTGCTTATTCCTTCTTCCCGATTCCATTCGACATGTTGTAGATTCCTGTTCCCTGTATATCCACCCATCCACACAAATCTTTCCATAGTTTAGATGATAAACAGAGTAACTAGCAAGAATAGGTTTGACGAAAACATAGCAATATAAGCAAGCATGAATACATAGTTCTGAAAAGAAAAAAAAACAAAGGAATTGAACATAAACTTACAATCATGTAGAGAGAAGAAGCAGCCAAGGCAAGAGGAATGGCAACGGAAGTGACCTTGTCCATGGGCCCTTTGAGGTAAGTGTGCCTTTGGATGCTCTGGAACAACCTCTGCTTCTCCAGAAGCTTCTCTCTTGGCCTAAATGGAGTTTCAGTCAACATTATCTGCAATTAACCATATCCACACAAAAAACAAAACAAAACCACATTACAACTCAAGGCATCACCAATACAGTGAGGTACTCATCTAAAAAACATACATACTAATAAAAACAAACCATTTGATAAAAAACAGAACTCAAATAAAAAAAATAAACTAAAGCTTTAGACTTTTCATCAAAATTATCATTTCGATCCAAAATTATTTATGCCCTTCATCAAAAAGCCTCAAAATTAGGGCTGGATCTGAGTATGTGTGCTAACTCTATGCAATTTGAGATCGATAAAAGCTTTAGAATATTAAGAAACTTTACGACACCATCGTACGGGTGCGTAATCACGATTTTGGGATCTAAGAGAAAAATTCGAAGAAGATTACCTTAGAGAAATTAATCGACAAAGATAAAGGGAGTTTGAGAGAGATTGCGCAGATGGAAAATGAAGAAGCAGAGAATAAAACGGGGGTTGAATAGTTGTCTTATGAGGGTTGGGTTTAGCGACTCTTATTATTTGGGCCCGTTATAATTTGGGCCCGTTATAAATTTAAGGCCCAAGTTGACCTGAGATTCAATCTTCAAGATTACAAACCAAACCGGACCATACTCCGGACCTTCTTCTTCAAGATTTATTCTGCATCTTTCAATGTGGTCGTAAATAGTTTATCTTTTTTTTTTGAAATGAGAGGTCTGAGATAACAGACCCTGGTTTAGAGGGATCGGATCATCTGATTTGAATAAAACCACCAGAGCTACTGTTGATTTTTATTGCACTAGCTTTACAAACAAAATCGATATTAATTAAAGGTTGTCAATGCACGCACATAGGCCCGCTTTTGTGAGGTAAGGTGATTCAATCTCTTTCATCATGTTTGTACTCATCATGGATATGTTATCGTGTTTGTTGGATGCGTGCTCACTTAATTCTTTCTTTTGCAAGCCGCTTAATTCTAATTCACTCAGTTATTTATTCAGTGATAGCGTTTTAGACATTTTATTTTCATCCTTTCCAATGATTAGATCCAGAGTTTAAAGACTATGCAACAATTTTTTATTGGAAAAAGCTTGTAAGAGCAACATTAGTGGTGAATTTCTTTAACTGAATAACTAACCACTGTTATCAATATTTTAGAAATTTTTTTTCTGTAATTAAGATTTGTTTTTTTTTAAAAAAAGTTGTATCAGTAAAGGACTAACACTTGGCTTTACAATCTCTTGAGAAAAAGTGATCTGTAAAGACGATTTTCAGTTTTTTTGTTGTCTCTCTTTCACTTTAACTTTTTAAATTATTTTTTTTAGTTAGAGACTTTCATGAGAGTCTTACGGTACTGGGTACTCTAAGACCATGTTTATTGCAAAAACCATTAAGGGTTCCTTAAGTGGGCCTTTGTGATTTGTTAACTATTAAAACTAAGATAAGGAACTTTGTTAAGGGATACTTAAATTGTAATGGTTTATTGCAAGTCCCTTAATGAAAGTTGTTAAGAATAAAAAATAATATTTTTTAAAAATATTTTTTTTAAGAAGATGAACTTTATTTATTTAATAAAACAAGTTCAAACATAACATATTAAGCATAACATAGATTTTAAAATAGAAACATAAAAACATAAACGATAATAATTTGAAAGAGGCATCGAACTCAGTTGTTGTCTTGAGAATGTCCAAATTTATGCCATAAATGTTCAACCAAATCCCGTTTCAGTTGTTGATGCGTTTTTTTATCATGAATTCTTGATCGACCATCCATATGGTTGGCGACATTTGTAGGGATATCTGTAGAATAGCTGAGATCGACATGTGAACTTCCGTTGTCTTCTCCGTGTTGAAAACCCGAAACATCAAATTGAGTGTATCCATCTCGTTCATCTTCTACTATCATATTATGGAGTATGATACATGCTCTCATAATCTTCCCAACCTTGACTTTATCCCAAGAAAGTGCTGGATTTTTAATAATGGCAAATCGTGCTTGCAAGACTCCGAAAGCACGTTTGACATCTTTGCGGGCAGCTTCTTGATGTTGAGCAAATAAAGCTGCTTTCGGCTCTTTCGGAAGTGAAATAGATTGGATAAAAGTAGCTCATTGCGGATAAATACCATCGGTGAGATAGTAAGTCAAATGATACTCTTTTCCGTTGACCGAGAAATTCGTTATCGGTGCTTGACCATCTATTATGTCATCAAAAACAGGTGAGCGATCAAGAACATTGATATCATTTAAGGTACCTGGAGCTCCAAAAAACGCATGCCATATCCAAAGATCATATGAAGCGACCGCCTCTAAAACGATTGTGGGTGGTTTTGAACCACGAGAATATTGTCCTTTCCAAGCGGTGGGACAATTCTTCCACTCCCAGTGCATACAGTCGATGCTTCCTATCATACCGGGAAATCCACGATACTCGCCAACATCAAGTAGACGTTGCAGATCAGCCTGTGTTGGTCTTCTCAGGTACTCATCGCCGAACAAATCAATTATTCCCTCGACAAAATTTTCTAGACATAATCGAGTGGTGGCTGAAGCGAGCCTGAGATATTCGTCGACCGCATCAAGCGCAAAACCATATGCCAACACACGAATTGCTGCTGTACACTTTTGAAGTGTAGAGAGACCAAGCCTTCCGAGACCGTCTCTTTTTTGTCGAAAGAATGGAACTTCATTGGTGAGACGCTCAACAATATGCATGAACAATGGCTTGTTCATTCTAAATCGTCGCCAAAAAGATTTGGCGGATATGTTGGAGTTTCACTGAAATAATCATTCCATAAACGCATATGGCCTTCTTCACGATTTCTCTCGATAAAAATTCGTTTTTTCCTTGGCCTCCTTTCTTTTTCTTGATCACCATACATATTGCACAAACTGTCAAACGTTTGATCAAATTGTTGATCAAAAAATTCATCGAACATTTGATCAAGTGATCCTTCCTCACTGTGATGTGATCCTTCCTCATTGTGATGTGAAGAAGATGCCATGATAGATTTGTTTTTATGAGAAGATATGTGTTTGAGAAATATGTGTTCGTATGAGAAGATAAAATTGAGAGAATGGAGAAATGAGTTGTTTTGTAGAGAGAATAAAAAGATGAGTGTTTTCGAATGAGTGCTCGGCTGTGACATATATATTAAATCACATACAAGAACTCGTGACACACAAAGACAAACGAGTATAACCACAAACAAACACTCTACCTAAAAATCTCGTGACACACGAGTACAACAACCACACACACAGTCTACCTAAACACACACACACACTCTACCTAAAAATCTCGTGACACACGAGTACAACAATCACACACACAGTATACCTAAACACACACACACACACACTCTACCTAAGAATCTCGTGACACACGAGTACAACAACCACACACACAGATCCTCCTCTCCGTTCTGTAGAGACTCTGTCTCCTCCTACTCTTTCACCCGATCTCCACTCCAGATCCTTCCTCTGTCTCCCCCTGAAACATTAACAAAACATTTAAATTAGACTTTACTTAAAGTTAAGAACAACAAGTAAACATGAAACATAACAAGAACACAAAACATTAAACTTTAAATTGGACATCAAACATGAAAACATTAGATTTTAAATTAGACATTAAACATGAAAACATTACACTTCCGAGTACATAAACTTGAAACAGAACAAGAAAAGAAAACATTAAACATGAAAACATGAAACACAAATAGTTAAACATGAAACATTAAACTTAAAGACAGCAACTTTAATCTACGAGCAACTCGGTTATGAGCTTCTTTTTGAGTGGTTCTTCATAATCAGCAATTTTGTCTCCTCTGGCGAGAAGACTTTCCAGCAGTTTCATCTTAGTCGACCTCTCTTCCATCTTAGACAACCTCTCTTTCGCCTCCAAATCTGCCTTTTTGATAGCCCACATAGTCTCAAACTTATTGAGATTATTATCCGCTTCAACCTTCTTCTTACCACTTGCCTTAGCAGCCTTCACACCTGGTGGACGCTTCAAAACATCTGCTTGAGAACCCTCTGTCTCTGCACCTTCCTCACAAGTCCTCTTCCTCGAGCTCGCAGCCTTTTTAGCAGTACCAAGGGCACACCACTTCTGGTCGTACCGTAGTTCTAGCCACGCATGCTCGAGAGAGAAATTTTTCTTCTGGTTTTTTTCAAATATTTTACGAGCTTCTTTCAAGACATCATCTTCATTCTGACCGCTACTGAGCTTTCTAGTAGCAGCCTCATACGCTCCAGAGAATTTGGAGACTAGGTCATTGATGCGGTGCCAACGCTGCTTGCAGTGCCTTGCCTGTCTGTGTTCCGAGCCAGTATCCCGAGCAGCTGCCTGAAAGTAGGCAGCAACTCTAGACCAAAATGCTCCTCCTCTTTGCCCGTTGCCAACCACCGGATCTTTACTAGTATTTAACCATGCACTGATGAGCAAAATATCTTCCTGTTCTTTCCATTTCTGTCGCACTTTTGGCTCTGTGGCAGTGTCTCCCTCATAGTTTGAGGCGTCAGTACCTTCACTACCAAGAAATGGAAGCTGTGATGAAGATAGTTGAACACTATCTTCATAGTTACCAAAAGTAACAGTTTGTTGACTATTCAATAGTTCAACAAACCTTGAAGGACCAGCCGATGGATAGGAATCCATATGAAGAAAGTTTGGAATGAGATAAAGAAAGGAGAGAAGGAAGATTTTTGATGTTGCACGGTTTGCAATGAGATAAAGAAAGAAGAGAAAGACAAGAAGGATTTTTTATACACAAAGACACAGGAAGAGCATTGATTTTTACCAACCGCAACGGACATGACATATATCCGTTACCCATTCATCAAACAAACCTTCCATTTGTATTTAAGACAACCATTATTCAGTCTAACCACCTCAAAAGCTATTTATTACCAACCTAACACATTATTTGGGATTCAATTCATTTCAAACGACAACCCAAAACTTAAAAATCGAATTATGATTCAATTCAGATCAAACGCCAAAGACAGTGCCTATATCTAATTTATACCAACTTAAAAATCAATAATAATAGCAACAAATTTCTATAACAACAAACCAAGAGCAAAAATGTTGAGTTATTTAATTCAAAGAAGAGTAAAATGGCTAATCCAATTCAAAGAAGAGTAAAATGGTTAATCCAATTCCACAAAACAAACACATTGATTTTATCCACAACGATGAATCAATAACGGTAACCACCTATTTGTGAATTAACAAGACCATGAGCAAAGATCAAAGACAGAGTTTTACCTTTACAAAATTTCGTGGGGGGGGGGGTGGGGGTTTTGTCTACCAACTTTAACCTCTTCATCGTCTGCAAGACATCTGCAAACAAAAAAACAGAACATGAGAACAAATCAAATACAGATGAGTGTAGAACAAATCAAAGACAGGAAAATAAAGAACAAATCTCTCGACTCATAGCCAAATAAAAGACATGCAACTCATCTTTTCTTCGGATTCGCCGACCCATCGTTTTCCTCCGTCTCTGAAACAAACTCGACCAAAGAGACCGCCGTTTTCGTCGATCGATGAGACGAATCCTAAGCAGGGACGCCGTTTTCCTTCGTCACCACCGAGAGCAACACCGTTCACCGAGGAGAACCACCGATAGTGAAAAAATCGCCTTTCGCCATCGGCAAAGGAGAGAGAAGGAAGAGAGAACGAAGAAAGAAAGAATGAAAAAAAAAATAAACATCCCGACTCCACCGATCTTCAGGCCATTCAGGTGATGACACGTGGCCAGAAGGGGCGTGCCTTCGTTCCCTTGCCGAAGGGGCGTGCTTTGGTTTATCACTCATTTAATCTTTTTTTTTAATCTCATTTATTCTAAGCCACCCTGTTAAGGGATTGCATTAAACATGCTCTAAGTAAGCTAGACATGTTAAATAAGGATTCTTCTATATAGTAAAAGAAAATGGTGGACTGGAACTGAGGAAACTTGTTGATGAAATATCAATCAAAATTTCATATTGAAGTTTCCAAAAATAATGTTTAGTATATAAGTAATGTCCCTCTGAATATTATGAAGCCTTAAATTTGTAGCATGGGTATTAGAACAATGTACTAAGACTTAAACTTTAAGGCTTACATAATTCAACTCCTACTTAGCCAAATGCCAATATGTGTGATGAAAATCGAATAATTCGACCAGGTTGATAGCAATTACAATATGTAAAATGAGTGTAATTGCATTGGCGGATCACGTTAAACCTAAAGGGAGTTCACTTGACACCTCTTTAATGTATAAAAACATCTTTATCCCATGAAACCAATTTGGGATTCTTATTTAACTTTTTTTCTGATTCAAAAATAAGAAATAAAAAGCGAACCATCGGTTATATATCGTTATGTGTAAGTGAAACCGGCAAATAGTGCAAAGAATTCACTTAAATTAGTGTTTTTTGGGGGACTTAAACAAAGAGTTTTCTGCTTTTTTTGTGGGGTCTACACTAAAAATCCCCTCAACATCTGCGGTAAAGATGTCCTAAATGCATGGTTTAAAGAATATACAAAACTTCAAAGTTGGAACAGATTGTTGATTTCTTGCTTGTTGACCCCACATACGTGAGTTCAACCACGTATGACACCGATCATTCTTTTTTTTCCTCCTATCTTTTTAGGCCTTAATATCCCATATAATTTTTGACACATTACACATATATGACATCGTAAATCCTCGGTCCACCCCTGGTTGCATCAGTCTCTATTGTTTCCAACACCAATCAAGAAATTTATATATGTGTGAACGCAGGGGCGAAGCCACGTCATCCACTTTGGGGGCCTGTGCACCCTCAATATTAATTGATAATGTAATTTTCGTGTAAAGAAACATGTAAAATCAGTTAGAACAGGTGGTAAAGCGGTGTTGGCACCCTGATGGCAACCCAAGTTCGAGATTACCTTTTGACTCTTTTTCATTTTATTAACAAGAGTGCACCCAGTAATTAAATAGGCTGGCTTCGCCCCTGTGTGAACGTATACAAAACAACAACCTTATTAAAACAGGAGTTCAAAATTACAATATGTAGAACCCTCAATAATACCTTTTGACTCTTTTTCATTTTATTAA
>CAKOAT010411821.1:79192-91745 GCA_932364175.1 Eruca vesicaria subsp. sativa | reverse complement strand
ACCCTGATGGCAACCCAAGTTCGAGATTACCTTTTGACTCTTTTTCATTTTATTAACAAGAGTGCACCCAGTAATTAAATAGGCTGGCTTCGCCCCTGTGTGAACGTATACAAAACAACAACCTTATTAAAACAGGAGTTCAAAATTACAATATGTAGAACCCTCAATAATACCTTTTGACTCTTTTTCATTTTATTAACAAGAGTGCACCCAGTAATTAAATAGGCTGGCTTCGCCCCTGTGTGAACGTATACAAAACAACAACCTTATTAAAACAGGAGTTCAAAATTACAATATGTAGAACCCTCAATAATACAACTGATCATTGAGAGATACAATCATACAACACATAAATGTCTCGGACCTTTTAGATAATAATAAAAAGGTCCGGATCTTAAGCAAACTACATAAAGAAACGGGTGCACACAAAAACACGGACCCGATCAATTCCAAATATAACTATAAGAAGATCTTAGTTTCTCGAAGACAAAAAAGAGCTTCGAGCCTCAACGAGAAAAACTCTTAGAGGCAGATCCAGAACTAGAAACCGAAGTAGAGGAAGAAGAATAAGAATGGTGATGAGATGATGTCATCTTATTAGACATCATCATCATTATCCCACCATNCAAAAACACGGACCCGATCAATTCCAAATATAACTATAAGAAGATCTTAGTTTCTCGAAGACAAAAAAGAGCTTCGAGCCTCAACGAGAAAAACTCTTAGAGGCAGATCCAGAACTAGAAACCGAAGTAGAGGAAGAAGAATAAGAATGGTGATGAGATGATGTCATCTTATTAGACATCATCATCATTATCCCACCATTGAAACAATCTTCTTTATACTCTTCTTCTTTGATTGTGTCAAGCTTCTGCTTCGCTGCTCTATGTCTCCTCATCACCGTCACGAATTGAGGCGGAGCAACCTCTGATACAAACCTTGCTAGACGTGAAGTAGCCATTTCTTTTAGGGATCAAATAGATAACAAGAATTGTATGTAAGGAATGATCGAGATCTCTTGGTTCAATTATGGAATACTTGTGAAATGAAGCTCTTATATATATATGTAGATGATTTTGTGTAATTAGTGATTACCCACGTCCAAGGGCACTTGTTTTTTGACGTTTTGTACCGTCATTAGCTTTTGTAATTGAATGCATGGACACGTGTTTTGTACGTCTTAATTGTTTTGTCGCCAATAATTTTAAAAATTTGAAGAGATTTTTTATTAAAACCCCTGTATTTCTCTATAATCTCTTTCTGTTATAAAAAAAATCTCTTTCTGAACAAAATGTCCATTAGGATCGAGCTTATGCGTAACTGCTTACTTACGAATTACATGCCAAAATAAGAAAATTGAAACTAGAGAGAACAGGGTAATGCATTTGCGAACTTTTGAACACAATAGAAAACAATTATCAAACTTTTTTTCAAAAAAAAAAAATAGAAAACAATTATCCTTACCCAAAAAAATAGAAAACAATTTTGTTGAGAAGAAAAAAAAAATAGAAAATGTTCGAGAAAATAAATAAATAGATAAAACGTGCACGTGTCAAAACTACTGTGGAAGACGTACGTCATCTCTTTCTCTGTCGGAATCGATAACTGACAGAATCTAGCTTTTCCGCGTCTGGATCTCGTGGTAATCTGTAACCGGTTGTATCCACGTGTCGTTCATAAAATCTGGACTTCTTGTATGTCCTTGTTTATAGTGTTAGATTTTTTTAATATCATTGGATTTTTTCATGTAAAGTGGCTGTTTGGCTCTAGGAAATATGAGAGAACAACTTTTCTTTTTCTTGCCAACAATAATAATTTGTTTTATACTTTGAACCGTATAGTCATAATTACCTAGAATAGTTGACAGAAAAAAACCTAAAAATAAAATAATATATAAATATGTACTTTTTGAAGAACAATTAAAATGTAAAACTATAGAACTTCAGTATTTTGACACTTAAATATGTAGACACATCACCTGAAGAAGACTATAAAGATGGAATACTTGAGTTTTCAGTGACAATAGAATTCAATCTGATACAAAAAAAGAAGAAATTTAATCTCAACCAAACTCATCTGAAACAAAAGAAACTGCTAATAAAAATGAAATTGAAACATAAATCTATTTGGAAATTCGAATATATCTGCTAAAATTGTCTTTCATAGTTGTAACTTGTAAGAGTGTCCACATTTCCTAAAGAGTAACAGGTAACATGCATGAGTTTCACTTATGTTGTATTGGGATTACATGTCGATTAATTCACCAAAAGAATATTACATAACGATCTCTATTATTAACGTAATTTAGTTCACACTCCAAATCTGCATGCAAGTCCGGCCCTATATATTTATGCGTAAAGCATAAAAATGTTCAATATTCCATAAAATATCACACTAGAATTTGTTGATATTATTAAACTTTTATCTAAATTTTGGTGCGTTAAATGGGTGCTTTATGAATTTTAGTTCAGACTTCTGATTCAACCCTGCTTACAAGTTACAACCAGAAAAATGTACTGGCACAAAATAATGAACTGGCACGATAAATATTAATTTATATTAATTATATATAAAGAAAGATCAGACAAACATTTTATGTCTGAACTAATCTTTTGGGAAAAAGTTGCAAACTTTCAAACTACGAAAATAAACCCAACAGGAAACATGAAAGGAAAAAAAGGAAGAAGTAATACATAAAAAAAAACCCGAAACATTATTAGCTTAAGAAAAAAAAAGACAACGGGTAAAGCGGTTATGATTCAGGGACCATGCTTCTCCAAATGATAGGTGATCAGTGCTTACCAATACCGTCTTCTTCCACTCGTGCTTGCATTATGATTCATGTTCATAGTGTTGTTGAAGCTCTCGTTCCATATGTTTGAATCATCTTGATTTAGCAAAGGATTATCAATCAAATCATTGGATCCAACGACATAATAATCTTGAGAGATATTTAAGGCCTCCATTGGTGGAAAACTTCCTACTGGAGGCACATTTGTTACCATATCACTATGAATCTCATGCAAACCGAAATGGTTCTCAACAACAGCATCAGAGGAACCACCAAAAGATCTACCAAACTCGTGATGATTAACTTGTTGGATCTCAGCAGATTGTTGATCTATCTTTGAGCGCTTGGGTTTACGGCCACTTCCACCGATTGGTATATTCCTTAAAGCCCCACCATGAGTCCAGTATCGACGACAATTCTTGCATGAGTAGCGCGGCTGAGACAAGCTATAGTTGTTGAAGTAACAGAACTTGGTATTGTCAGAGTTACACCGTGGGCACACTCGTGCAGGAGGTTTCTCTTCATTCAGTTGATTGTCTCCCCTCACGAATCCATTCAAGTTATCCATTATCTCAAGATCTATAGTGGTCTTTGTTGTTGTTGTTGCTATGATATTTGGTGTTGTGGGGGGTGTCTACTTATATAGGCTATTAGGGCGTGAAAATTGAAGAAGAGATACGTTTCGGGTTTTAAAAGAGTGAATTTATGAGAACAACTTGTCAAAAGTTGTGTATTCATATAATCTGAAGATCTAGCTAAAAACCTTAGGCTAAGCTTACTTAAAAGTCAAGGCTCTCTTACTCTAAACTTTTGTCTGTATATGATTAAAGCAGAATCCAGAAGATATGGTTAAATGAGTCAGTTGTATTAACATAAACAAAATCTGGAGACATCTAATTTATTAAGACTGAAGTACAAATAGTACTTAGTTCTGAGTTTTCCACAAAAATTACATCCTAATGCCACTGCCATCGAAACATTTTCGTTTTACGTTATCATCTTAAATTTCGTTGACTTACATTATTAACACCTAATATTACTCTCTTTCTTACCGAAACATTATATTTCTTTTGGGCTTACAATATATTCATGGCCCAAATTATTGTTATATTTTGCATTTTACCAAACTGAACACAGAAAATCATTTACGTGTTGTTTCAAAATGTGCTAACCTGCTGCAAATATTAGGACCCAATGATGACATGATCCAAATTGAAATAATGATTTATGAAACTAAATTCTGTTCTTATTTTTTGAGCATTCTTCTTATTTTTGAATGTTGTTTTTAAACCTGGTTTCATTACTGTTCCTGTTGATTTGTCTAAATATTTTTTTTTTGCTTAAAAAAATCTAACTGCAAAATATTAATTTTATGGGCAATTCTCAAATAGACTTTTTACGTTTTTTATCACTAAAATAGATCTCAAAAACTAAATTGACCAAAATAACATTTTTTATTTTGAATTTTTTAAGTTTTTGTTTTTATTTTTATAAATTTGAAATCTTATCCCCAAAACCCCACTTCTCAAAACTCTAAACAAAAAGGTCTAGAATCAGTTAAATTAAAAGATATAAGTGTATATTTACTTATATTTTATAAAACATTTAAGTCTATCTTGATCATTTTTATTTTTAAAATCTCTATTTGTGACAAAAACTTTTTTTAGATCTATCCTAGAAAATTTCTCTAATTTTATATTCAGCTTTAACACAAAACTTTTATATATAATATAATAAACCAACAAATATACTTAACCCTCTAATACTTTAGAGGTTAATCTATGAGAAAACTATATGAAAGCAGAATAAAACAAAAACAAAATCTTATAGTTTATAAATGAAACTAATAACATTGACAAGATAAACCAATTCGAAACCTAATAAACATATGAATATATACCATAATGAGTATAAAAAATTAAATTTATCAAATTTTTAAAACTAAAATACATATGATTACAAAGAACAAATAGCCGTGCGGACGCACGGATCAAAAACTAGTTGAAAGTATAATGACAATTTAAGACAGAAATATAAGCAGAGAGTATGTGTAAATATTTATTTATATGATTTATTGTTTTAGTTTAATATTTATGCAACTCGTGAGGATCTAAATGGTAATTTAGACAACAACACCCAATATATTGAAAACAAGAAATTAAGCCATAACAGGTTGCTTTTTTTTTTTTCTTTTTATAAATCAGCTAACCTATAATCTGAAAATTGAAAAAAGTAAATGGATAAATCATTTGATTAGAGGTGTGGAAATCCCTTTGGTACATGGTTTAACCGAAAGTTCATTAATACTTCTACACCAAAATGTTTGAATTTCAATTCTCAGAGAAAACGAATTATGCAAATTATCAGAGAAAATATTTACAAGAGTCTTCAACATGGTACAAGTAATACTGCCAGGAAGGGATGATAGAGCCGATTCTAAACCAAGTCTAACGAAACATTCGTTTTAGATCCTTATTTTTTTTCTAAAAAAATACATAGACAAAGGTCAAAAAAAATTGTTTAGGCCCCAAATTAAAAAAAAAGAAAGTTTAGTTCAAATCTTTCAAAAAAGTCGCATATAATCTTTTAGGCCGGCCCTATGGATCTTATAAAGGGGTGATATAATCAGACGTAAATCCACGTAAATCAGATAGAATTGTGAAATGTAATATCGTTATATAATATTTATCTTAGTTTGTAATACATAAATAAATAGTGTTAAAAATTAATTTGATTAGAGGTTAGATTAATAATGTTTTGCTAAAACAAAATATTATTGGACACGTCCGTCTACGAGCATTTTGGACAAGCTTCGGCCACCCCAACTTTTATGTGATTCTAAATATACAAATTCAAAGAAATCCACTGAATATACGGAGAGCCCATATGTGTTAACATATGCGTTTATGAGAATTTCGACCGCCACCAGTTTTTATGGCCTATCTTACAGTCCATTTGAATACCACGAGTGAGGGTTTATCCATGAATTACACCACCTCTTTAGGGATAGTCTGGATTTTTCTATGGGTCTGGGATACCCCCAAAGTTTTAAAAAAATTCAAGAAAATCAACCAAATTAGAAAATAGAAAGCCACAGACGTAAAATTACGACCACCATTTCGTAGTCGTAACTGTTGGTCGGTAATCAAGCGTTTTCTTGTAGTGATCTGTTTTTACTATCGAATTGAGAGTATATTATACAATCAGTTAAAAAAATGTATATTATACAAAGATATTAATCTATTTCTGAAAATTAACAAAACATATGGATAGGTTGATAGTTTAAAATAGTGTTCATGGGTACCAACCCAATTTTAGCCGTGGTCGAGGTAAAGACCGTGGTATCTCTTTTAAACCACAACACTCGACCAACTCGACCAAATCAGTATGCCATAGATGCGGAATGAGTAACCATTAGGCTAAGACATGTAGGACTCCCAAACATTTAGTTGAACTCTATCAAGAGAGTCTGAAAGGAATAATCATGAGGCCCATTTGATCTATCAAGATAATGAAGATGATGTTGATCATGGATGAGATGATAATTTGGAGTATGAAACTTCAGATTGCTTAAAAGAATCAAGTTGATTTCGACCATTAAATTTTTGTGTTTTCTTTGTTTTATGTTTTCTTGTTTTGAATTTGTTTTGTTTCTTTGTCTGCTTAAACTTAATGAATGAATGAATGAATGAGTTCTATGATTCCCTGAAATCTCTACTGGTCTTTACTATGCCAATATCAGTATGATAAAGGCTTATGCCACGGTAAACAAAGTCTTTATACCGACAACTTCACTCTTTGGCACGACCGACTGGACCATCCTGGTTCGACCATGATGCGAAAATTGATATCTAATACAAATGGGCACACATTGAAAGAAAGAAGAGTTATGCCTTAGCACTTATTACACACGTTCACAAGGAAAACTCATTGTTAGGCCATCACCAGTTAAAGTGACTAAGGAAACACTAAACTTTCTGGAAAGAATACAAGGTGACATATGTGGACCAATACACCCACCTAGTGGGAAGTTTATATATTATATGGTCCTTAATGATGCGTCTACAAGATGGTCACATGTATATCTATTATCAACCCGAAACTTGGCATTTGCGAGGTTACTTGCTCAGATAATTCGTTTAAGAGTTCACTTTCCAGACTTTCCTTTAAAGACTATACGTCTTGATAATGCTGGTGAATTCACGTCCCAAACATTTAATGATTATTATATGTCCATGGGGGTAAGTGTAGAAAATTATGTAGCACATGTACATACACAAAACGGCTTGGCCGAATCCTTCATTAAACGCATACAACTAATTGCTAGACCATTACTTATGAGATCAAAACTCCCGGTTTCAGCTTGGAGACATGCAGCTTTACATGCAACCGAGTTAATTCACATTAGGCCATCTAGTGAGCATGGATATTCACCGTCGCAATTGCTTACGGGTCACGAGTCAGACATATCCCATCTTAAGACATTTGGCTGTGCCGTCCATGTACTGATAGCTCCACCACAGAGAATTAAGATGGGACCTCAAAAGAGGATGGGGATGTATGTTGGATATGAATCTCTCACGATAATAAAGTACCTTGAGCCAACCACGGGTGATTTGTTTAAGGCCAGGTACGCGGATTGTCAATTTGATGAATCCAACTATCCAACATTAGGGAGAGATAATAATAAGTTGGTAAAAGAAATTTCATGGTATCAACCATCTTTGTCTTGGCAAGATCCTCAGACTTAAGAGTGTGATTTAGAAGTTCAAAAGATAATACACTTACAAAAGCTAGCTAATCAATTGCCAGACTCACACTACAAGAAATATGTACATTCTTAGCGCATAAAATATGGTATCCTAGACCTTTCATAGCGAATTCATAAATGCTATGTCATCGGCAGCTATCATAGGTACCCCATCTACGATAGCATTTTTGAAATGCTACGAAATATACATATACAATAGCAATATTTGAATGTTGTTAATAACTTAACTATAACATTACTTTTTCGTTATACATTGATTAAGATTCATATATTTGTGCTATAATAGATCTTTTTCAATAAATCAAAAATAATAATTAAAAATAAAATAATTGAAATTAAATTTAAATTGTTTTATATTAAAAAAATTATTTATAAATTTAAATTGGTTTACAAATTTTTCCGGTTTACAAAACTAAACCAGAAATTCAAAAATAAACTCAGACTAGTACAATTCGGTTTACACTAAACCAAATCTAAAAAGAAAGAAAAAAACCTAAACCCAAAAACAAAAAAGGACTCAGCCGTCGAGCCGCCTGCTTTCATCTTCATCATCTTCATCCACTTTCATCCATCGTCTTGTTCTGCCCAAGTCGTCATGCTCAGATCTGGCGTGTTCTCAGATCCAAGCTGTGGTATCCGGTACACCGTGAATCGAAGCTGTCAAGAACAAAAAAAAAAGATTCGACAGAGATAAAGAGAGAGAAATAGAGATAGCAAACAGAGAGTAGAGAGCGAGACAGAGGGAAACAGAGAGAGACAGAGAGTATCGGTGATGAGCAAAGGAGGAGACGCGATGTTGGTGAGAAGAGGAGGAGACGCGGTGGTAGTGAGAAGAGGAGGAGACGCGGTGGCGGTGAGAAGAGGAGGAGACGTGGTGGTGGTGAGACAAGGAGGAGACGTGGTGGAACAGAGATGGGAGAAAAGAGAGATATGAGATATGGATATGAGAGTGAAGGAGAAGATGGAGAAGATGAAGATTGAATCAGAAAAAAAAGAGAATGACATAAGAGATTGTCGTGGAGAGAGAGAGAGAGAGAGAGAGAGAGAGAGAGGGAGGAAAAAATAAAAAAATAAAATGAATAAATCTCAATCTCTAGATCTTAGTTAATCCAATGGTTAGGAAGTGTGATCCATATACTTGAATCTTATTGGCCAGAAAATTTTATTTTTCTTTTTCTATTTTTGTTTTTGTCTTCACTATTTGATAATTTTTTTGTAAGTAACTTTTCTTTGTTATATCTTATATAAAACTTTATATTCTGTAGTTTATAATTAAAATTTAAAATTTTCCTTTCTGACATGATAAAATGATATTGATTTTAAGAACTGATATTTAAATTTGAAAATATTAGATTGATATCAAGATTATGATTTTGGTCTCCATTTAAAAATTTGTATGTTTATACTGAAATCTGATTTATAGTTCAATCTGATTTGTAATTCGTTTATAAATTTGTATGTTTGATTTTTAAGTCAAAAAGTTTAAAATTTAGGTTTTATGGTTTAAAAGAAGTTATGATTAAGAGTAAAATTTGGTTTTGTGTTTTAAGGTTTGGATTTTGAAATATGAGGTTTAGGGTTAAAGTTTAGTATTTTGGAAAGTTGGAAAATAATAGAATAGAAGACTAGATATAAAATTTGTACTTAAATTTTTAATAATTTAGATTTGAAGTGTATACTTAGAGTATTGGATGTATAGTTTATGTTTGAAGTAATGGTTTAGAATATAGAGTTTCATTGAAGATAAAAGATATGTGTTTAGTAAATTATAGCTTAAAATTTAGAAGATGAAATTTTGAGTTTAATTTTAAGATTTGAAGTTAAATTATGAAAAATAAAGTTTTAAGGGTTGTATTTAGAGTTTAGGGTTGAAAACCATGTTTGGGGTTTAGGGGTTCGAATAGCTTTTTATAGCATTATAAAAATGCTATTATATGTCTTTGATAATATTTTCGAAGCCGCTCAAATAATATTTTGGGCGCTTACATCCAATTACCCACTAAGTATTGGCGGTATCAGAGATTTTATTTTTCCGATCACTTCATTTTCAGAATAGCATTGATTAAGTGCTATTTTAGGTTTTCATTTATTATAACGTTTATCTAATGCTATAATATAAAACGGAAAATTTTAAGTCATCTACGATAGCAGTTCAGTAAAACGTGCTATAACAATATGCTATCAATGTAGAATTTTTTGTAGTGTCATTTGTTGACCCGAATATAGTAACAAAGTCATATATACCAGCTGTGAATGCACCAATTCGTATTAATGTCCAAGATGGACACAGTCAAGTTACTACAGAATCTAGAGCACGTTTGAAATGTGGTAGAGCAATAGGTTCCAAAGATAAGAACCCTTAGAAAGTAAAGAAAGGTGCTGGAGCTGAACCCGTGGTTGAGGGAACCCTAGACATGGACGATCCGGCCGGACTGGCCGAGCCTAATGGGCCGGCTAAACCTAATGTGCCTAATAATGAGGTTTGGGACGCCAAACTTCAAGGTACTAATGGTCTTGATAATAATGAGATCTCAATGAATTATGTCATGTCTGGGATACAATGGAACATAAAGAATGTTGACATTGATGATATATTTGCATGCAACGTAGCACTTGAAATTATGGACATGAACAAGGATCATGAACCCACGTCTACCTATGAGTGCATTCAACAACCATATTGGACCAGATAGAAAGAAGCTATAAAAATGGAGTCAAATTATGTAAAGAAAAGAGAGGTTTTTGGTCTTATAATTCGAACACTTCTTGATGTTAAACCAGTTGGACATAAATGGGTCTTTGTGAGGAAAAGAAATGAACATGGTGAAGTCGTGAGATATAAGGCTCGACTGTTTGCACAAGGATTCTCACAGAGACCAGGAATAAATTATGAGGTGACATACTCCTCTGTGATGAATGCTACTACTTTTAGATTCCTAATAAGTCTTGCCATAAGAGAGAAATTAGACTTGCGACTAATGGATGTAGTAATTGCATACTTATATGGTCCACTAGATAATGAGATATACATGAAAGTTCCAGAGGGTATTAAGCTGAAAGACAAAGCAAGTTCTTGAGAAAAAATGTTGTTTAAAGTTGAACAAGTCACTTTATAGATTTAAAATATCAGGTTGAATATGGTACGATAGACTAAGCGAGTACTTAGTGAAAGACGGCTATAAGAATGATCCAATCAGTCCATGCATATTTAGAAATTCTACAAGGGATTTGTAATCATATTAGTGTATGTTGATGACCTGAATATCCTAGGAACTTTTGGAGAAATTTCCCAAACAGTTGAATACCTTAAGACAAAGTTTGAGATGAAAGATTTGGGCAAAACGAAATTATGTTTGGGATTACAGATTAAACATCTTAAAGATGGAATCCTTATGCAGCAAAAGACATATACAGAAAAGGTATTAAAATGGTTCAATATGGACCAATCTCACCCATTATCGAGCCCCATGGTCGTGAGATCCCTTGGGCTGGACACGGACCCGTTTGGTCCTAAGAAGGCCGATGAAGAGTTCCTCAGACCCGAAGTGCCATACCTCAGTGCCATCAGAGCCTTAATGTATTTGGCGAACCATACTATGCCGAATATATGTTTTGCAGTGAACTTATTGTCTACATTTAGTTCATGTCCGACCCAAAGGTACTGGAACATGATTAAACATATTCTTCATTACCAACAAGGAACGAAAGACTTGGGTCTATATTATACTAACCAAACCAAAGAAGGTTTAATTGGTTTTGTTGATGCAGGTTTTAATTCAGATCCACACAATGCTCGATCTCAGACATGCTATGTTTTTACCCACGGTGGGACTGCTATAGCTTGGTGGTCCATGAAACAAACAATGGTGGCCACATCATCCAATCATGCCGAGATATGGGCCATCCATGAGGCCAGCTGTGAGTTAGTTTGGTTGCGATTCATGACCCAACATATTAGAAAAGATTGTGGGATGACCGAAGGCAAAGAAGAACCGACCATCATGTACGAGGACAATGCAGCATGCATAGCTCAGCTTACGGATGACTACATCAAAGGAGATAAGACAAAGCACATCTGACCAAAGTTCTTCTTCACCTACGATTTACAGAAAGCCGGCGAGGTCTAAGTGCTACAAGTTCGTTCAAGTGACAATTCATCAGATCTATGTACCAAGTCACTTGCAACCTCAACACTCAAGAAGCTCACACATCAGATAGGAATGCGTCGACTTAAAGACCTTCAGTGAGGTACAAAACAGGGGGAGTAATATGTGTTGTACTTTTTTCCTTATCCATGGTTTTACCTTGTTTTATCTCATTGAGTTTTGGGTTTTTCCTGGAAATGTTTTGATGAGGCAACATCCAAAGCGTATTACAACGGTTATGACATCCAAGGAGGAATGTTATGAACTATATTGTGGATTGCCCTAACCGACCCTTGGCCCGTTTAACCAGCCCGCACATCAAGTGCTCTAGGTGGCTGGATTCTTTCCTTTTTACTTAGGCGCGGTTAGTTTCCTTTTTCTTTATGAGATTATGTTTTATACTATTTCACTTTTCTTGTTGGTTTAAGATTTTTTCTTTTTTTGGAACTTTGTAACTGCCTATATAAGAACACCTTAAGATTATGAAATAAATATCTTGATTTTCTTTTTTATTCTTTGATTCACAATAGCATAAGAGCATTTCGCACCAGTTTTTATGTAATTCTAAATATCAAAATTCAAGAAAATCTGCTAAATTTGAAAACGGAAAGACACATAAACGTTAACATGTGTTTTTATTATGGATATATATATATATATATATATATATATATATATATATATATATATATATATATATATATATATATATTCTTCTATATATATACTAGGTAAAAAACTCGTGCGATATCACACGGAAACTCATTTTATAAAAATATATTGTATTATATATATAATTGAAATCGTTAGTAAAAAATGCAATGATTAACACCTAACATTACAATA
>CAKOAT010411821.1:0-79092 GCA_932364175.1 Eruca vesicaria subsp. sativa | reverse complement strand
CAATAAGAAACATTTCACAAATTTTCATTACTGTGGTCATTTTCACGGCAAAAACAGTTGGTTGGAGAAACTATTTCTGTTATCTTTTCATTTCCTTTGTTCTTTGTTATTAGTCGCATAAAGAAAAAACAAGGTGTGTTCTTCCGTATGGTGATAAGATCATGTTTGGATCTTCTAGTGACCATGTTGGTTACGGTTGATTGGTGTCGGTTCGTCTATGTACCTTTTTAAAATATATATGTAGTAGGTAATTAAAAAAATTACCTAATGTAAAATATACCATCTACTAAAAAACAATAAGAAACATTTACAAACATAGCTTATTTTATATAAACAACAATAAGAAACATTTCACAAATTTTCATTACTGTGGTCATTTTCACGGTAAAAAAAGTTGGTTGGAGAAACTATTTCTGTTATCTTTTCATTTCCTTTGTTCTTTGTTATTAGTCGCATAAAGAAAAAACAAGGCGTGTTTTTCCGTATGGTGATAAGATCATGTTTGGATCTTCTAGTGACCATGTTGATTACGGTTGATTGGTGTCGGTTCGTCTATGTACCTTTTTATTTTCTCTATAGTAGAGTCTCTTTTCGGCGGTAACTTTATCTATAGTGTTATGTATTTGTGCTTCTTTGTTGACAATTTGTATTGTAAGCATTTCCAAAATTCGGATACAGTGATTATTTTCTTAGAATAGTGGCGGATTGAAATTTTTTAGCCGATGTCATAAATTAAGTTAATTATTTAATTTAAGTTTTATTAAATTAAAGTTTAAATTAGTGATTATATATAATACTAAATTAAGAATATTTTCTTATTTAAGATGAAAATATCTTATTTTATAAAGTTAAGTTTTCTCTCTTATGGTGATGCTATGTTACTAAATAGGATAAGTAAAAAGTGACATATGGCATATAAAATTATTCTTACACAAAAAAATAATGTTTAATATTAACAAATGTTTACTTTATGTGAATACATTTATCAATTCTTTTTAAAAAGTATGAATCTTTTTATTTTGACATAAAAAATATATTAAAAAAATCATAATATCCATGAATGCAAAAAAATTTATAAGGCTGAAAATAATCCATATTTATATTCTTAGATATTTTATTTTATGAACATTGATAAACATTAGAAATTATTTATATAATAAAATAACAAAATATAAATAGTGAAATTTAATGTTATTAATAAAATAAAAAATATAAATAATGAATTTTAAAGTTATTTTTATTTCAATAAATTAATAAAAATCAAATACTCACTAAATTTGAATATATATATATATATATATATTTATGTGTGTGTATGACTATATTTTTAATAGTAGCTCATTAAGAATTAATATACATTTAATATACAGAAAAATAAGAATACAAACTAAATCAAAAGGAATAAACACATCAAACAATTACAAAGATTCCCACATAAATTAGCTGAAAATAATCTATAATTTATATTCTTAGATATTTTATTTTATCAACATTGACAAATGTTAGAAATTACTTATATTAAAAATAAAAATATAAAATATAAAATAGTGAAATTTAATGTTATTCTTATTTTCAATAAATTAAGAAAAATCAGATCACTAAATTTGACTATACATATTTTTATGTGTGTGTATCACTAGATTTTTAATAGTATTACATTAGGAATTAATATGTATTAAATATACATGAAACAATCAGAATACAAACTAAATCAAAAGGAATAAACACATCAAACAAATACAAATATTCCCACATAATTTATATTGTATGTTGTTGTTAAAGCTGATATTGTAGACACACTGAACTTATATCAATTACTGCGTATAAAAATTAACCGAACACATAAAAATAAGTATGTGATTTTATGAGAAACAAAAAAAACATAAAATATTATAATACTAAAAATAATATAATATTGCAAAATATCTTTGAAAGTAGATAAATATAAAAATGTTCAAAATATAAACGGACATCAAATTTTGATAGAGATGGTGAAAATTTATAGTGAACATGTCATTTATTTTATTATAAACAAAGTAAAGACTAAATAACAATCAATTATCTTGAAACGATTACACACAAGATGAAGACAAAATAAATCTGAATATCAGACGTATAAACTGACAAAATAATATGTCATTAGCTTAACACCATCTTGCCTCAGAATACTTCACCTCATAACACCACTTCAGTGGCCGTTAAGATCTCACAATTTTTTCCGATCAAATAGAATAAGAAAAAAAAATGGAAAAGAGAAGGAAAATGAGAAAAATTGTTACCTTCACTATATCTAGCACAACGATGAGTGTGTGTTTATCTCTTTTAAAACAGTAATAAAAAAAATTAAATGGAAAAATATCTTTTCACTTGATTGATAGTTTTTAAGAATAAGTTGGAGAAAAATTAGCACATAATACCATAGACTTGAGAACATAACTTGCAAAAATACACAACTATATTACACTGATCCGTATAACATGTCCTAACCAAACATGAAGTGAACCATAAATACAGCCACTGAAACTTCAAACAATTTAATAACTTCTAAAACATTATAATGAATATTTTACTTTTAATGAAACCAAAAAATTGACATTAATCCTTTCGTTAAAAATTAATCATTTAGTGAAAATATATAATATAATTAAAAATAATAATTTATAATTATAATAAACAAAATTATTATAACTAAAATAAAATAACATTTAGTGAAATATATAATATACTTAAAAAATAAATTTATAGTTATAATAAATAAAATTCATGAGAAAGAAGATAAATCAATTTACGCTATTAATCTTTATACATTTCATTAGATTTATACTAACGTAAATAAATATACTGAATCTCACAGGTTCTTGGTTCTCTTTTTACTACCAAATTTAAGGTTAACCTAGAATAAAAATGATATAAAAATAATTAAAAATTAATACATAATGAAAATAATTTAAAAACTAAGAACTAATAAGATATAAAAATAGACTTATTAAATTAAAATATGCTATGTAATATAACTTGAGTTTAATGAAAGATTTTTTTTCCTGTGTTTAATGAAAAGTTTAATAGTTAAGTAAAAGTTACAAAATATTTAAACATATTCAAAATATATAAAAAAGTCTATAAGTTTGGAAAGACGAAAAATCTATTATCATATTGTTTTCTTTTACGTTTCATTACACCTAAGGAAACAAAAGATTCACACACTAAATTTTCTTTCCTTTTTAGGTAAATAAGATCAAATTTAGAATAATTATCAAAAAAAAAAATTCAAACAGTAAACAATGAGTAATAAATAACCAAACAATATTTTACAAAAAAGAAAAATAAAATAATAACACACAACAAATAAAGAAACAAAATATAGACGAGCCACAATACACAATAATTCTACGCGAAACACATACTGATAATCTATGACATACAAAATTTGGATATCAAATTTTTTGAAATTCGAAAGACAAATACAATAAATAATTATATTATATAATTGTCTAACTACTTATATTTTATAATATGTTATAATATTTTAATATCAAAATAACATACAACATATATAGTTTAAATTTCAACGAAAATCCCGGGCGTAGCCCAGGCTGGCCGTAGTTATATATAAAGGATTTGTTAATAGTGTGAAGCTTTTCAAATTACTAACTAAAAATAAACATAAATGTTTAATACGGGTTTTGAGATCTAAATAAAAAAAAACAACTACACTAAACTTTATCCAACCTAAAAAGGCAATTTAGATTAAAAATTAAAATAAAGAGAGATATTAGACTTTTGACCTATAACAAAATAAAAATAAAAATCTTCCGGGAACGTACACACTTTGAAAATCAATATATGTTCTTCTCTTCTCAACAAAATGAAGAAGATTAAGGCAAACAATGATAAATGTATGGCGGATCTCAACCGTAAATTATCACTGTTATTCTCTTTTCTTCATCACTAATGGATTTATCATCGAAATCTAGTGTGGTGTTTAGTAATATTTCTGATTTACAGTATGTTGACTACGCCTAGTATAATTTTTGGTACTTTTCGTTTCAATATAGATCTCTACCGATCTAGAACTGAAATTGTGCATATACTGTTTGCAGTGAAATGTTGGATCATTTGCATCCCTACTGCATCATTCATCTCTGACGTGGTTACTCTGACTACGATTGATGGCCAATCTCAGTGGCTTCTGTTGAAAGTTTTGGAAAATCATACTCCAAAACTTATGAGGCGCTATCTTAATCGGAATTTCATTTTCATTCTAGTGAGGGATGAAAATGCGGTGGAGAGATTATATGGTAAAATGAAAACGATTTGGTTCTTTTGGCCACTAGATTTTGATGTCAAATTTGTAGTGGCAAAAGAAAAAGAATTGCAACACTGAAGGAAAAAGCTATTAAAGTTCTTAGTCGGATACAATATGTGTGGTATCAAAATATGAGCAAAGTTAAATCATTGATGAAGCCATGGAATCTGCTATGGAGGAAACAATAGTTTGGAGTTGAAGATGCATTATTTTTATTGTATGGCGATTTCTGTATAATCATTGAAAGTTGACAACTTCAGTATCTTTTTTCTTTGAAAGAATCAATATATTGGATTCTATTTGAGAAAATATATTTAAATCTTAACTGGAATTGGTCAGTGTTATACAACAAAGGGAGCTGATGTTTATATAGATTATTTTACGATACAAGTTTTGGAGTTTCACCTTATGGATGATAGCCAAATATAAAAATCGTCTGAGATCAAGAGTGAGTTTGCAGAAGAACACTAACAGAATTGGTATTCTGTTTGAAGCACATATAACAAATAAGGTCTTTTCTCAGTCTGTATTAATACATGCGTCAATCAATGTTCACCGGCTGATCACTTTCAAGCATATCTTGAAAGAAGCTTTATGACCGAGTGTGTTTGATGTTACCAGAAGAAGCCTGAGTTTTTTTGTTTCGTGATGCCCATGTGTCCTATTAGATTTAGGGATGAAATTGTGTTCCATGAAGTTGCAGAAACTGTTCACCCAATCCCCAACGGAAGGATTCAGGTTCCGTAATCCCGGCCAACTCATGCTTTTGGCTAACAAGAACATAGAATCGCAAGGTCTTTTTTTTTTATTTGCTAGCCTTTTAACTAATGTATAGAATTATTTCAAACGTTAAATGACGTAGGAAACTACCTGAAATTATTGTTTGGTGTACATATATTGTTGACTAAGTCAGTTGGAGGTAAAAAAAAAACAAAGCCGTAATGTGTAACATGTATGTATTTCAGTTGTTTACATATTCATTGTTTTCCAGTTCCGTAATTCCAGATCGGATTATTGTTAATGCAACCTCTAGAATTGATTTTTTATTTTGACCATTAATGTGTTACAAGTCAAAGTTACCTCAAAAAATAAAGCCTCTATCTTTTATTTGCTTTGTTAGCACTTTTAACAAAAACGTATCAGTGATCTTCTCCAACTTTTGGTATCACCAGAGTCTTATCAAGTGATGAAGACTCCATTATACCAGTGGTTAACAAGTTTCTTATATTCAGAAAACACAAACTTAAAGGTTTCAAATACCATATGCTAACCTCATGCATGTGGGTTGTATTGTTGTTCGCGGTTCCACACTATAGAACTATCACCACTGAAACATTACCGGATGACGGACAACAGTCTTCGAGATGCATACAAATAACTGGTGGCAAAAAAGTGTGACAACAACAATGGTTACTGGTATGAGAAGTTTTGTAACTGAATCAATTGAATATGTGCATTCCTTGATGAACACAAATTCAGAGACTCAGCGTTTGTACATAAGGAGAACAATATAACAACAAAACTGGATTTCGTTTGCCTAACCGGCTTATTGTTGCCATTTGAAAAACAATCAAAATCTAAGATTCAATATTTTGAGAAGAGGCAAATGGTCAAAGATGATGACACAGAAAAACTTGTGTTGAGCTTCATAAAAAGAAAGCCTAATTTGAGTTGCAAAACGATCCAAATCTATGATTCAAGACTTACAAAATTAATACAAGGTGATATGTATCGAATAATCAAAATTGGTGGATAGTACATGTGCATAGGAATTGTTTGAGTCACAATTCGAGAACTTAAAAGTTAAGATCGATAGTTTTAAAGAAATAACAAGAACTAATAAATGAAACAAAAATTTGAGGTGGAACTACAAGGATAGATGATTACTCTCCCACCCTCCCCCAACTCAACTCAAGACGTTACAGTTAAAATAATAATATTTTCTTGAAATAAATAGAATAATAATCATATTTACTTTATAAAATGTATTGTAATTATGTCAAAGTGAAGACAATTTCTTTTTGTATATAAAAATACAGTTTTTTATGTAGACTCCTAAATATACAGTTTAATAATTCATACCTATTTTTCAGTTTATAATAATTTTTTTTATTCCTGGGACATAAAAGGAGAAAATGTAAGGAATTTTGAACTTTTAATATTTGAATATATTTGTGATCTCCAACAAAATTAGTATCAAAACACTTATTATTTTTAACTAAGATTAAACTGAATATTTTATATATGTATTAAGATTATAGTATAGTTTCACAAAATAACTTTTTTAACTAATTTCTTCAATTCTGAATAAAATAATATTTAAATAATGCTTAGCAAAACTGTTAATATAATTATGTATAAAATAAATTAGTTATTGTTCAGTCACCTGCCCGTAGGGCGGACTAAACCCTAGCTAATAAATAAAGTTTAGTTGTTAAAAATAAAATAAAAATAAAAAGAATCTGAGTGCAATTAGAAATCGAACCCAGATTTCCAGATTTTATGATCTTAAAAGAAGGGTTTTTAACCAACTAAGCTACATTGATTCGTTAGAAAAAGGTTACAAAAACAATTTATATTATTTAAGGTGTGTTGGCTGACACTCCTAGTCTCTACATGGATGTGTTTATGTCTTAGAAATATATGATCATTTCTATGAGAAGACAACATCATTAGTCGCTATCCAACCGGTCATTCAAATTCATGATGTTTCAACAAAAGCAACAACTCAGTTTAATGAAAACGTTATCAAGAGGAAAGAGTTTTTATTTGGGACCAGACGAAATTTAGAATTGGCATATTTTATAATGTGCATAGAAGAATTTTGACAGAATCACCACATTCTTCTTTTTTTTCTTATAGCATCAAATTTTATTAATTTAACTTGAATGTATATGATCCAAATGCAACAAATTATGTAAGAAGTGAGAAACATAATAATGAGAAATTAAATCTTTTCCTTCATCAAATTTCTTCGCCAAGCAATCCACAACCTTGTTTGCATTTCTATTAGTCCATTGGAATTTGATATCCTGAAATCGATTTTCCCACCACTTAATTTTCCGTTTCCAGTTGTCGTATGCAAAGTGAAGTCTTCTATTATTCAAGATGTTTATAGCCTTTCTGACAATCATTTTCCACGATGACTCTACTATAGCCCAAACTCCAATAGTTTTGCAAGGCCATTAAGATAGCTTGTAGCTAACTCACTCTCTAAAGCATCTTGACATATCTTCCCCCGTGCTTGGACTGATCCTTTATAAACCCCATTCTCATCTCTGATTACCCATCCAACTTTAGTCTGAGCCTGAGAATTAGTAAACGCTCTATGAACGTGGTCAACCTGTTATATGTGCCAAATAGAGCTCTGTCTTCTCCTACCTTGAGTTTCTTCTGCCATCAAATCTATATGTTTTCATTCTCGTGCATCATCATCAGTTGCATACCTTAATAGACTTCTCCAATGTAAATTATTTTGCTGGAAAACTAATGCGTTTCTACTTTCCAAAGCCTCCATAGTATCCAAATAGGTAAATCTTTCAAATGAGACAACTGAGCTCATAAGGACCATTGCAGACATGCGTTTACCTTTTCCTAAATAGTGGAACTTGGATTATTAATGATGAGATTTGGAACTCCAGATGCACACCTTATTCTCTTAGCATAAGGACATTCAAAGAAAATATGGTCCTCTGTTTCTTTTGCTGAACAACATCTTCTACACTGATCATTCTGAACGACATGTCTTCTCTTCAAGTTGCTCCCAATCGCCAAGATCTTTGATAGTAATCTCCACAAGAAATGTTTGACTTCTGAAAGAGCATTTGTCTTCCATATCTTATGTTTTAGATTTGCAGTGCCTGAAGTTGGTAACATAAGTGGGTTTGATGGGATATGAGTTCCCAACCAATATCCTGATTTCACAGAATAGATTCCATCTTCATTATAATGCCAACCCAAAAGGTCTTGGTGTGCTATATGGCTAATCTGGAGACAATATCGTATCTACAGCTTCATCAATGTTAACCTCCCGCAGTTTCTGCTCATTCCAATGAATTCTGTTGATATCAAAGAATACATTTAATTTCTCTCCCCCTTGAATCATATTACGAGCCCTTGGTGGTCTTGGTGGATGATATGGTATCCATGGATCTGTCCATACATTTATTAATGATCCATCACCAACAATATATCTCATTCATTTAACCAGTAAATCTCTTCCATGTAGAATGGGTTCCAAGCATAGGATGCTTTCTTTTCCAGCTTTGCAATTAATATATCACCATCAACAAAATATCTGACCTTCGGTGTACGGGTCATGAGGTAATGTGGATGCTACATGATTCTACATACTTGTTTACTAAGTAGAACTTGATTAAAAAATCTCCAGATCCTTAAAACCAAGCCCCCTTCTCTCTTTGACACACATATTTTATCCCATGAATACCAATGTATACCCTTCTTCTCACTAGAACCCCACCAGAATTTAGTCAATATTGTATTTATCTCACCACATATATCTTTAGACAGTCAAAATATATTCATTGAATAGATAGGCATTACCAAAGTTATATCTTTTAATAACATTTTTTTACCTGCATTAGACAAATGACTTTGTTTCCAACTTTAAGTTACCAACTTGACCTTATTAATAATGTAGGAAAACATCTCACATTTCTTGTTCCCAAAATTTTATGGTAATCCCAAATACTTACCAATGCCTTCTTCATTATGTATGCCCATCAAATGACGCATCTTAGTCTTAACCGCATGATTCACTTTTGCTCCATATGTAATAGAATATTTGTTGAGATTAATGGCTTGACCAGACACAACTTCATAACTCCTAAAAGTACTTATAAGCTTTTAGCTGCCTTCTCATTATCCAAGAAAAAGAACAAAAAGTCATCTGCAAATAATAAATGGTTAACTGCTGGAGCATTGATTGAAATCCTCACTCCCAATAAAGATCTATCCCTCATTGCTCTTTTCATCAAATGTGATAAAACCTCCGCACACAAGATAAACAAATATGGAGATAACAAATCCCCCTGTCTCAGTCCACGTGCTGGAGATGTAAATCCCTCAGGATTACCATTAATCAGAACATAGTATTTAACCGCAGTAACACATCCCATTATCCATCCAATCCATTTACTATCAAACCCCATCTGTTTCATTGTCTCTGATGAAACCCCCCCCCCATTGAAGCCTATCATAGGCTTTGGTGATATCCGTCTTGACTGCCATATAAGAAGTAGCTTGACGTTTCCAGGCTTCCAGGCTGTGGAAAACTTCATGAGCAACAACTATATTATCTGAAATCATCCTCCCAGGAATAAAAGCGTTTTGATTTTCAGATATACTATTACCCCAAGGCTTTTGAGCCGGTTAACCAACACTTTAGTAATAACTTATAAGAAACATTACAAAATGCAATAGGTCTAAACTCTGTCATCCCAGTAAGTGGATATACTTTGGGAATGAGGCATAGATTAATATGACTAATCTGATGATCCATCTGTCATGTTTCAAAGAAAGCATAAATTTCCTTCATCACATCCTCTCTGATTTCCTCCCAATAATTGTGATAAAATACCGCAGTGAATCCATCTGGTCCTGGATCTTTGTGTGCCCCAATGTCCATAACAACTTTGTAAACCTCTTCCTCAGTAACCATTTTAGTCAGTTACTGATTCATTTCTGGTCTGACCCTTTGGTGAAAGTCCTGAAATACTTTCTCATACATTGCTGAATTAATGCCTTCTGATGTATACATCGCTTAAAAATAGTTAACAGCCACTGTCGAAATATCTTTGTGACCTCTATGTATAACCCTTTGATCATTTTGAATCACACTGATAGTGTTGTAACCCTTTTTTCCTTTTGTGACTGAATGAAAGTAGTATGTATTATGATCTCCCACCTTTAACCAGTTAACTCTGCTTTTCTGTTTCCAAAAAATCTCATCATCAATATAGGCCTGATTATGTTCTTCTCTTATTTTTGTTCTTTTTTCCAAAATAATATCTGCAGAAGTAACAACTTTTTCCAGTAAAGCTCTTAATGTTCCAATCCTCTCCTCTGCATTGTTTTTGTTTTGTCTTTTGCATCTCGATATATGATGCCTGCACCTATTTAACCTTTACATCAGATGAATCTGTATTAGTTGTATTTGACATGTTCCTTTCCAACCTCTAATAACGGTCTCTGAGAAACCCTCCTTGTGATCATATGGCTATCAAACCTAAAACAGTTTCTAGGTTCTTCCCTCTCCATAGCCTTAAACGTTACCAATGGCCTATGGTCAGATTCACCTATCTCCAAGAACTCTGATTGAGACGCATGAAACATCGTTAACCACCTAGTATTAGCCATTGTTCTATCCAAACATCATTTAACTAGATGGTTACCTCTCTGACCAATCCATGAAAACTGATCATCTACTGACTGAAAATTAACCAGCTCACAAGTTCTCATCTTTTGTCTGAACTCATGAAAAGAAAATTTAGGTCTCATTCTTCCTCTATTCTTTTCATGATTACCCAAAATCTCATTAGACTCTCCCATAAAAAAGCATAGTTATTGTCTTCTAGTTAGACCCAGTCTTACCAATTTTCCCCATGTATGGTGGCAGAGAAATGGATTAGGGGGCCATACACAAAAGAAAAGTGGAAGTCCATTCCATTAAAACCAACTTTACAATCGTTAAGATGAACATACTGACTAAGAACACACGACTGAACAAGTTTCTTTTAAAAGATAACTAGACCAGCTCTTGTACCTACTTGTGGTACTATAACTGAAAAAGGAAATCCTAAATGAGCTTCAACGTCATCTTGTTGTTTAGTTTTTGATAAACACAGAATGTCCGGGAGATACTTGCGATTTATCTCCTTTAGACGTCAAACCGTTAAGTCTGTGCCCACTCCTTGATAGTTCCAATAGACTATCCTCATGGTGGAAGAGGTGGTTCTGGGCCCATCGCCCCTCTCACCTCATTAAGAGCATCCATACCAGTACCATCTTCTGGAATATGCTCATCTTGAACCATCACTCTTCTTGTGTTCTGTTTGAGATTCACCACTGGTTTCACCTTGATAGAACTTCTTTGTATTTTCCTTGGCATTTGATAACCAAAACTTCCTTTTGAGCCCCTGATCCTCCTCAATTCCTTTTGGAAATTGTAATGCATTTGGAAACAATTGATTATACATCGCTTCACGATTACCATTGTTTGTGAACATGGTGTGCCTTCCATCTGCACTCCACAATTCCTCATCATCTGCTTCCTCCTCCATGATCCTAATGTCCATCTCATACTCTTCCTGCCAAGGATCTATAAGTTCAGTATCGACCACCACATTCTGATCCCTCCCACCATTACCTTCAGCTTCCACGTTATCTTCCTCATTCACTTCTTCAATGATAACACCTTGATTGGAAACTATCTCTATATCATCACCCTCTTCTCCACTTTCACCATTCCCATCATCAGGATTTGGACCTCCATTTTGGACCAGACAAGCTCCAGAATCATGTGTCATCATTCCATAGGTTTCACATAAACCTCTCAGCCTCTCATAATGAAGCCTCAGGAGGGTATTAACACCGGTTGTAAACTGGAAGTTCCTCTGAAACTTAAGAAGATGATTAATATTCCAATTCAGCCTAATACACATAAACTCCCAATGGCTTCCAATCTCCTCACTGTAGTACATCTGAATGTACTCTCCTAAAGCCCTTGCAATATAAATGATGACCTCACGATTCATGCATTGAAGTGGTACTCCCCTGATTTGGATCCAGAACGGTATGTAGTTCAGCATCCCATATCCATTAATGGAGTCCACCTCTGAAGCACCAGCATACAATCTTCATACGCCCATGGCCCCCTTCGAATCACCGCATCCATCTCTTCTTTTGAAGGGAAAACAAACTGAAAACGTCTATTTTCAATGACTCATCCTCGAACCAATCCTTCAAATCCCCAGTTTCGTGGGATTGTTGCAATGAGAGCACACATGTTTTGTCTTCGTGGCATTACCGGACACCCAATCAGAATGACACGATTTTCTTCTTTGGCTTGACGAACCACTTATGTCAGAAGAACAAAAGGGGCATTTTCACTTCCGAGATTGATGTCTTGTAATGTTCTTCGAATGATGTTTGCCATCATATCCAGAAAAATAAATACTCAAAAGCCAAATAAGATGATTTGGTAGGAGACTAGAGAGATATATGTAAAAACCCAGATTTCTCTTTGGTGATTATATGGCCGCATCCAAGATAACCTCTTTAGAATCACTTCATCACGATTGTCTATCGTGGATATAACCAACAACATGATCAAATTCTGGTTAACAGTCACCACATTGTTGAACAGATCTTCATCAACCACCCACAAAGCGACGAGATTCAAGTGAAAATAACTGTTGTGTTTTTGCCTTTTTGTCACCTCTTTTTTTCCATCAACGAATATCATCCCAATTTTAACTCTACCACATTATTTATTTCAACGAGAAGACAAGGTTCATATACATCAACAACAATTTTAAATTTAATTATTTGTAAAAACAATATCACGTGCATTTTGAAGTTTCATCTAAAAATGATAGATAACTAATGAAGATCGAAGAATATGTGAAGAGGGACACGGAAAAATTCGTATACGTTAATAATAGCAAGCCAATTTAATATTGAAAGATTGTATCTTTTCATAAAAATAAAAAATTGAAATATATTAGTTTGAAAGTCGTATCTTTTCATTATAGGAAGAATTGTGTCTTTTCAAAAAAAATCTATTAAGTTTAAAAGTTGTATCCTTTCTTTATAAAAAATAAATTAGTTTAACAAATAGTTAAAATAATTTTTAAAAGTTGTATCTTCTTATTATAAAAGATCAATTATTAAAAGAAAACTCAATTAATGTTTAAAATTGTGTCTTTTCATAAAAACAATTTAATGTTGAAAGGTTGTATCTTCTCATAAAAAAACTGAAATATATCAATTTAAAAGTTGTATCTTTTCATTATAAGAAAGTTGTATCTTTTCAAAAAAAAAATCTTTTAGTTTTAAAAGTTGTATCCTTTCATTATTAAAAATAAATTAGTTTAGCAAAAGGTTAAAATAAGTTTTAAAAGTTGTCTCTTCTCATTATAATAGATAAATTAATAAAAGAAAACCCAATTAATGTTTAAAATTGTGTATTTTCATTAAAAAAACAACTGAAATGTATTAGTTTTAGAAGTTCGTGTCTTTACATTGTTAAAAGAAAAATATGTCTTTTCATAAAAACCGAACTCTATTAGTTTCAAAATTTGTGTTTCTTCATTACAAATAAACTTATTTCTTTTCATAAAAACTGAATTCTATTAGCTTTAATAGTTGTATCTTTTCATGGTAAAAAAATATCTATTAATAATAAGAATTCCATTTAATGTTCAAAGGTTGTATCTTTTCATAAAAACTGAAATATATTAGTTTAAAAGTTGTATCATTTTATTATAAGAAAAGTTGTGTCTTTTCAAAAAAATAAAAACTAAAATCTATTAGTCTAAATTTTTTTATTTTCATTCTACAAAAAAATAGTTTGACAAGTAGTTAAAATAGGTTTTAAGAGTGTGTTTTCTTGTTGCTTAAAAAAGAGAGTGTGTGTACTTATTAGAAAGGACACATTAATAATAGAAAACTCAGTTAATGTTTAAAATTGAGTCTTTTAATAAAAAAAAACTGAAATGTATTAATTTAAACGCTGTGTTTTTACATTATTGAAAAGAAAGTATGTTTTTTCTTAAAAAAAAAACTCAAACTCTATTAATTTCAAGAGTTGTGTTTCTTAGTTATAAATAAAGTTATTTCTTTTATAAAAAATTGAACCTATTAGTTTTAAGAGTTGTATCTTTCCATTGTAAAAATAAATTGGTTTAAAAATAGTCATACTATCACAATAAATGTCTTTTTAGATTTATTAGTTTTAAGCATTGTGTTTCTCATTGTATAAACAATTATTTTCTAAAAATTGTTAAAATATCTCAATAAGCATCTTCTATAATTAATTATAGTTCTTTTCATTATGCAATCAATTGAGTTTATTTACTTGACATAAGAAGTTGGTGCATGGGAGACCAAGAATGATTTTTAGGTTGAAAAATGGTAAATGGTATATTAATAATAGAAATCTCAATTAATGTTCAAATTTGTATATTTCATACAAAAATTGAAATGTATTAGTCCAAGGGTTGTATTGTTTCAGTATAAAAAAGTTGTGTCATTTCTAGAAAAAAGTTGAACTCTATTAGTTTTTAGAGTTGTATCTTTTCATTGTACAAATAAATTAGTTTAAAAAGTACTTAAAATATCACAGTAAGTGTTTTATAAATTGTGTTTTCTCATTATAAAATAAAAACTAATCATAAGAATTTCTGCTAATGTTAAAAGTTGTGTATTTTCATAAAAAGACTGAACGGTATTAGTTTCAGAGTTGTGGTTTTACATTATTAAAAATTTTATGTCTTTTCATGAAAAACTGAATTCGATTAATTTTAAAAGTTGTGTGTTTTCATTATAAAAACTGAACTATATTAGTTTTAAGAGTTGTGTCTTTTCATTATAAGAAAATAAATTAGTATAAATTATAATTAAAATCTCCCATAAATGTCTTTCTCCAATTATTAGTTTTAAGAATTGTGTATTCTCATTATAAAAGAGAACTTTTTTTAATTGTTAAAATATCACAATAAGTGTCTCTATATAATTTGTGTCTTTTCATTTTGCAATAGTATGTCTTTATGTATATGTAATGATGTGATATGTCTATTCAAAATATACTGTAAATGTACTATCATAAACTAACTATCTCAAATCTAAAAGTCGTAATTTCCGCATAGATCATTGGAAATCTATAAATAGTTCATGTCCATGAGTTCCTAACTGTATATTTCACAAATTTATTAGAACTATGAAGAAAAAAATTGTGTAGTTACATGCTTACAAGTTTTTAGAAAACATTCAAATGAAATGTTAGATATTAGGAAGGGTCATTCAAATTTGGATAGCAATAAAATCCTAAATGAAATGGAGTTTTTAGTCTTAATTTTCTTCTAATAGATGAATTATCAAGATATTAACCAGTCCATGATGTATTATGTGGTGATATTTAGGAAGGACAAACAATTTAAGATTATTTCAGGTTGTGTAATGTTATATCAAAATATGTTTTTTAATTTGTAAGAAAATATTTTTTTAGCAATATTTTATTTATAGAAAGACTTTTTCAACAGGAAAATCATAATAATGTTGAAGGTTTTAAATCCATCTCATATTTAAATTGAATTTTTAATCAGTTTTTAATACTTTTATTTTTTCTAGATTGCCTAACAAAACATAATGTATGGGTGATATGCTAAATAAAATATGTAAAAGGGTCATATATCTTAAAACTACCACCTAACCATGTTTTTAACTATACACATCTTACATGATTTGCAAATAAATCATAATAGTCTACTTGTTGTTATAAGTTACCCTACTAATTTAGTAAATGGTTAGACGGAAATGTGTTTATTTTTAATTAGTTTTAAATATTTCGTTGTTTTCAGGATTTTTGAAATCATTTAGCTAAACGGATAACAAAACATATAAGTTTATTTGGTATTGACATGTTTGTATTTTATTACAGCCAATCTGTAAAAGAAATAGAGATTTTTAATATTTTCAATGAAGGAATATAATTACATGCAATATAATTACAAGTATTTCCACAAAAGAAATTGTAAACGGTTTTTATAAAAGTTTATCTTAATATTTAATTTTATAAAAGAGTTTATGTGCGATATCACACGAATTCTCTACCTAGTGTTAATAATACCTTTTAACGAAAAAGGATGGTTAATTATCCATTCATTCATCATTTTTTTCAGTTTTCTATATTTGGATCAATGGTTTCATTAAATGTGTTTGTATTAGGGGTAAAATTATTATCCGTGATCCAGATCTAATTCGAGATTCACTCTAGATCCGTTCCAAAAATCAGATATTTGGGATGGTCGGGTCCGGTTCCGGATAGTAAATCTCGGATCAATCAAAACTGGATTAGGATATTTTGATTTTTCAAGTCGGATATCCAGATCCGGATTCAAATTTTATTTTAAATATTCAATTTTGAATTATATTAATAATTATTTTGAATATATTAATATTTATAAAAATAAGTTTTGTAATATTATATATTAATTGTTATAATAGCATATATATATATATATATAGATATTTATAAACGTTGTGTAAATATTTAATTTTTCTATTATTTTTAATATTCATGTATTTTTAAAAATGATTTTATTTACTTTATTTATTATTTACTGATCCGAACAGCTGTGTATATTAGAATACATATATATATATATATATTGATACTAGGGTAAACCCGCCATACGGGCGGGCGAATAAATAAACTAATAATACAAATTTGTTTTGTTTGATTTTTTTCTAACTTAAAGAAGCATTCACACTCATAAATTTCTTACAAACATTTTACTACTTATTTTACTATACATTTTAAAAAAATATACTCCATTTGTTTCTGAATAAGTATCATTTTGACAATTTTCACAGAGATTAAGAAATCATTTAGTTTTGCATGTTTTCCATATAAAAATATCATTACCGATACACCTACTCCTAATTCAACCAATAAAAAAATAAGCTGCAGAATAAAATTAATAAATTCTGCATCAAAATCATAAAACGACACTTATTTTACAACGAAAAATTTTCTCTACAACGACATTTAATATGAAACGGAGGGAGTAATAAGTTATTTTCTCTCAATGTTTATTCTAGTTTAAGTAATCATTTAAAATATAAAACTATAGACAAATATGATTGTTCTTTAGTTTAGAGAAAACAATACTGAGAAGGTGTTGTAAAATAAATAACAAACATGCTTAACAAACAGTAGCAACTGCGTCGATGAATATTACGGATAACATATAAGTTGTAATTCATTAATGATATTTGTTTGTAGCACCGTTAATGTCAAAAGGTGGATGAGTTAATTTTGGAATACAGTACATCAACGGGATGTTCATTATATGTGGGCAAATATGATAAGGATATCCAAATATAATATAGTCTTGATAGTTTAAGGGTAACTGTCAACGGCAGATGAAGTTTAAAAAAACAAAAAAAAAAACAAATATGCTTAAGCATTAGTCTAGTAGTTGTTGCTGCGTTCCTTCTTAGATGGCCTTTGAAGACGTATGTAGCAGAGAGTTTGTGGCCGATAGACCACCTTTGGTTGTTTCAATAACTGGATTTTTCTCATTTTCATCACCGATATTGATCTTGGGCTGGCTGTGAAGGCGCTACTCCAGGCATATTATCTCCAGGGCCGCCATTGCATTCATGTGATCACTGAAAAAGATTTTTCATTTCAATGCGTGGCAACAAAAGTTACATTATATGTGTTTTTTAACTCGCATTCTTCTCGGCAAGTTAAGTGTGTAAAATTCTAAAAATGGGAATCACCGCCTACAATCTTCGATTGTATGCTCATTACAACATCAACTTTCGTGTCAACACATAAGTGTTACAAATCTTTGTAAAAGGAAGCAGGCATAGAGACAAAAACGCCCAAGGAAGCAGATACACCTCTGCGAATTTCAAACCAAGTACGTGACGTTAACATGTTTTGATAATTCTACCTGATTTATAATATCATAGAGGTCTTCATAACTAAAGTTAAAACAAACCTGTTGATTCTTCTGGTAGCCATTCATTACACGTGCTTTGCCTTGTGAGAGTCATTCCCAGCACTCCTGATAGGTATTAGTTCACCAATAATGCAGAAGGAAGATGAACATTTTTAATACTAAACCGGTTTAGACTGTAAAGTGGGAGTAGCAGAGTTTGAGAGGGTGACCAGGAAGATGCGTGTTGGTGTTTTCCAAGCGTAGCTGCTGTTAGTAATCGCCAAACCAAAACAGCTCTTTAGATATCGTGCTCAACAGTTCTGTTATTACGGCGAAGGCCACCAAGTCACTGAAACGTATTGACCGAGGACAGTTAGAAGTTGAGGTAGCTCTACATCACCTCGAACATGCTCACAGCGTACATCAAACCAGCCTGGAAAAGGTGTTTGAATGTATTCAAAGGGTGGCTTTGCATAACTAACATTTCTTCAAGAAAAAGGAAAACTATTGATGTTTTGTTCATCGGAATTATCTTACCTTAACGGAAGACTTGTCGCTGGAATTGTTAAAAACACTATAATTTTGAGATTTAAGATCTGACAAACCTGAGCATCAAGGAGGAGGATGTCAACCCCATCAACTCCCCACCAAGCTTGACATTTCGAACCTCCTAGAATCTTAGCAATCGGACCTCCACCACGGAAGAATATTGTCCTTAAGATGACGAAGAAGAACAGATGAATTTGCCATTCTACTGGGTTTGAGTTTTTTATAGCATCAGAAACTGGAACGATGATATTCTGGGGATTAAGGACTACCTATTTATAGGTCTGAAACCACCGCCTTGAACAGGGAAAAGTAACATTGAATGGAGTTGATAAGTATTTTGATAAGTATTTTAAAGGCAATGAATGTGGCTTCGAAACGTCTGAAAGGATAACACGAAACAACTGTAACAAACGTAAGTCAGAGTATGTAGACAACGATTCGTCTCTTTGGGTTCTCAGAATCTCCATTGTTGTTTAAGCTGATGTCAGATCGAGGAAAACAATAACACCCTAATTTCCAATATTGTCGCTGGCGAAAAAGACTATCTTGCTATTGGCCTGCATACTCAATTTCATGAGGAACAAAATAAAAGGCCATTTCGTGTTGGAGGCCCAAATAAATGTTAGTTATTTGTAAAGCCTCTTCGATAGAACAATAAACGAAAGAAGCTAATTGAATATGTAAAGCGCCACGTGTTACTATCATAGAATCCTAATTAGTGACGTGGAGCCCTCAAAATTGAGGGAACTTTATTTTATATATATAGATTTGAAACTCAGACATCAAAAATTATGGATCCAGATACAGAAATTAAAATTACGGAACTAATTGATCCGAATCCAAATACCTTAAAATTTCTGGATATTTAGATCCTTTTTACCCCATATCAATATATTTGACTTTTTGTAAAAGATCCCCGTAAATGTACCTTATTTGTACAGCAATGCGTCTCCTACTCATATTATGTGTTTAAACGTGATTAAGAAAAAACAGAGAATAGACTAACAACAGAGCAATACATAAAACACAGAAACGTCCCTTACTCATCAGTTATGAAAACACGCAACAAACTGGTAATAATTAGTTATATATATATATATATATATATATATATATATATATATTGTTAAAAGAGGCCAAACAAGTAGCTTATGTCTGAATCTTTAGGGAAACAAAGATGCAAACATTCCCAAAAAAGCTGATAAAATAAAATAAGAAGACCCAACACGAAAAAACTGAATCATTAAGAGAACGGGTAAAACAGATATGATTCAAGGACCATGCTTAGGAGGATCAAGATACACACTTGTTTCAGACGTTGTTGTTCTTGATTATGTGAGCAGTGCTTGGATGTCCTCTGTTTCCACTAGTGCTACCACTATGATTCATGTTCATGGTATTTTTTTTTTTTCGGTTGAATTCATGTTCCTTGTGTTGTTGAACCTATGGTTTCGCTTGTTTGGGTCCTCCTGATTTGCGCCATTGGATCCAACAACATAATAACCTTGGTGAAATGATCCATCAGAGACATCCATGCGTTCCATTGGTGGAGCACTTTGAGCTGGAAGCGCCAGACCAACAGGCAAAGAACCGAAATGGTTCTCAACAGAACTCACCAGATTTATCTTTCGACGCTTTGTTTTACGGCATCTTCCACCAATCGGTATACTCCTAAAAGGCCAACCACGAGTCCAACATCGACGACAATGCTTACAGGTGTAACGTGGCTGAGACAAGCAATGGTTGAACTTGCAGAACTTGGTTTTGTGAGAGTTAATTCACTCACCCTCATCACGTTATAATTCAAGTTATCCATTTTTCTCAAGATGAATTGTTTTTGTTGTTGTGGGGGTGTCTTCTTATATAGGGTACTGATATTGAAGAAGAGATACGTTTTACTCACGTGTCAAAATTGTGTATTAATAAAATCTGAAGTATATCTTCAAACAATAAACCTTAGCTAACCTTAGTCAATAACCAAGGATCTCCTACTCTTAAGTCTAAAATTTGTCTGTATATGTAAATTAGACAAGCAGTTCAAATGTTATTGAATGAGTCCAGTCATATAAACAGAAACAAAATCTTGGCATAGTAAGAGATTAATACCATTTCTAAGCAAAATAACATAAACACTAGATGTTTATTATGAAAGAGAGTATGCTCACGCGTGTATGCTCACGCGCGTTCTCATTGGGTTTTCAAGATTAGTCAGGGTAGAAGAGAGGTTTAGAAAGTGTTGAATTGTATGAAATTATATGAATTTTTTTTTTTTCAAATAGACAAACCGCCTATATACTTAAATCTACAAAGAATGTAATGGTGTACTTTATGAAGAGAGGAAACTTAACTAAGGATTTTGTAGTGGCGTTCCTGTGCATGTTTTCATTGGTGCATCATATGTTTAGGGTCTTTTTCATATTTGGATACATCTTGTGAGAATAGATAGCAGTATACTATATCAAAAAGACAAGAGACTCGACAAAGCAATATTTTTAGAACAAATTTTTATACAAATATAATAGTTTCATTTCGTACGCCAATAGAAGGTTCAAATGATTTAAAGATTACACTTCAACCAACTCTATCTTTATCCACATATTAAAATAAAGTCCAATACATTTTTAAGGTTTTGTGAGTCTCATTGTATTAAATGGAAGTTTATATTTTTTGTTCTCTTAAGTTGCTTTGAGCATGCTACACCGACATCTCTTAGAAAGATAAAATAAGCAAGAGAGAGGAGTCTTTATAGGCTCAACTCTTACTATATTCTTCTTTGTTTTTCCTTGTAAAACGGAATGAGTGTAATCGGAGGTGAGAAATCTTGTGTAGAACATTGTCGAAGGTGTTTTTCAATATCATCAGTCCAAGTTAAGATTCTTAATATCTTAACTGAATGTAGCAGTTTGTTGATGCCGTGAACCGGATGAAAGTACTGTGTTTTTAATATAGTTGAATCCAAGAAAGATCAAGATAGAAATTGAAAGGATACAACTCCTGAACAAAGAGAAACAACGCATTACAATTTAGACCCAATCAGTAATCAGAAGGAATAACGATGATAGAAAGGCAGACACGTAGAGTCAACTCAAGATTGTTGAAGATGAACAATGCCATAGGAATCCACCATGGTTAAACGTAATTAAGATGGTTCGTAACGAAGAGCTCAAATGAGACGTTTATGGTCAAAACCATTATTAGCCACCTAACTGAGCCTATGATAATCATTACTCACAAGCATTACAAGTAAACTCGAATAAAAGGCATTGACATTACTGTGGAAAATAAGATAAATTTAGCGAAGACCTAACGTCAGTCACAGCGTCTTTTAACTTTGTAAAATTCGAACAACAAATAATGGTTGGTCGAAGCCGAGACTGATTGAAGAAATATAAACTGATATTTTGGACATAACTGCCGTAAGAAAAAAAAAATTCAAAACATAGTGATAGATTTTTCTTATATATACGAATGCATCTTCACATACATGAGAAGAAGCGTAACTTAACAGAGAATAAGAAGAAAACAGAGAATGCATAAAGAGATAAAACACTTGAAAACAAAATATATATAGATCTATCAGCTTTCTCATTCGTCAAATGTTAAATATATGAGTGATTTCTTCCTAATAGACCCTTTTTGACAAGATTGGCTGAAACACTTGATAATATATGACTGAATGAAGCCTTTTTCAATTAAAAAAATGACTGAATGATTAAAATCAGCATAATTTTCCGTATTTTTATTTTTGATATTTGCGATTTTACATTTTTAAAAATAAATCTCAGTTCCAATAAAATTAATGCATCGCCACAATTCATTGTTATCTTTTATTCAAACTCGAATAGTCTCGAAATTTCAAAAAAAAAGTAATACAATAATTCAAACATTGGGATCGTAGAACCAAACCGGTCTTCCACTTGTGTCTTGAACTGGTCTTGAGTTTGTCTCATATCCCTGTTGAATTATTTAAATGATTAGCAATCGATTATCCTTAAATCAATATCAGCTAATGAGAAATCACGTTTACATTTGCATTTCGAGTACTTACATCGTCAACGGCATTCCTCAAAGCTGCAATCTGCTCCACGGATATCGTGTTCACCTGCATATACAATTCTCCTTTTATGCCAATTTTTTTTTTTTTTTTTTTGTAATGAATAGAAAAGATTATTATATTATAATCAAAATATTATACCCTTTTGACAACGGTCCAAATAACACCTTCAGTGCATGGAGGAACAGTGAGAGAGCCAATGTATCTATAGAATTTCTTGGTTTGAAATCTAATGGTTCTTGGATCCACGATTCCTAGATCCTTCTCTTCTTTCCCCACTGTTTTTATTCCATTTAGTAGCTGCATTCAAAAGTTAAAAAAAAAAACTCTTACAAAATGTTATAAATACAAAAATTTTCATAAAATAAATATTTATATTATTATACCCTTGTGAGGAATTCATTAGGTTTGCCCAATTTATAAAGAACTCCAATCACTGCTGTTCTGCCTCCAGCACTGGTGTGAACCATGTGAAGCTCCAGGTCGTAACTGTGACACATTTACAAATAAAATTAAAACAGCAATCATTTACTTTTATTTTCCTGGAAAAATTGGTGTTGTGAGCTCATTGTTGTCAAGAAGACAAGAAAACACGAACCGAGTTCCGTTGACAGTATGTTCAGATGGTGAATGCCAATGACATTGCACCAATTTAAACTCCGTTTGACGTATCGTTATTTTGCCAGCATCACCTTTCCACGATACCTTTAATTTTTTTCATTGTTATCATTATTAGAACTAAGTTAACATGCATGGTTACAATAGTGTAATAATAATATAATATGGAAAATGCTTTACCATAACGTCATGTCCTCTGTTCATAATAACAGCTGGGGCTGGCTTGTATTGTCTTCTCCACGCTTCATCAGGAATAAGACTGACTCTTGCGTTAGTGAGATCGATCGGAGATTGTAATTTTCCCGTGTTACAAACTTTCCACTGAGGATTTATTTTGCTCCATCCCTCTGGTCCCTTCTCTGGATTTTGCTCGTATGTAAATGGTGTTTCATCGTCTGTTTCCATAATTAAAATCATAAAAAAAGTTAATGAAGAAAAAAGTCACAAAAAGTTATGAATTATGAGAAAAGTAAAAACTTGATTTCACCAAAGATAACATACCGGCTTCAGCATCATTAGCGACTGAAAATTTGGGGAATGCTAGATAGAGAAAAAATAACGCGAAAATCATAATTGTTTTTGTGTTCGGATCCATTCGTGTTCTTTTTTCTTTTGAGATTTTGAATTTTTTTTTTTTCTTTTGAGATTTTGATTTTGCTTCCTGCTTATTATGTTCTTGAGTATGTTTTATGACATTGAAGGCTTTAGAAATGAGCTATTTAAAAGAATGCTATGCGGGATTTGTTTATTGTTTTATGAAGTTGTTGCGATATTAGTTATAATTTGGTGTGATTTGTTAAAAACAAAAAGAAAAAAAAACTGGATGCTTTGTGAATAAACACAGTTCATTGGACCCATTTCGTTAGAGCATTATTTGACAGAGTAGAAAAATGATTTGGAGTAATAGAGTTAAACCCGTGCATATAAGAGAATATGCTCATTGCTCCAATGTCGAACAAACAGAAATTTAACTGCCAAACTATATATACAAAGTTACAGATACATTACTATATTAAGTAGTTGAAACAATTTGCCTAAGCATAAATGGCGATTCCAAAAAAATGGAGAAATGGTGCAGACTGATTCAGACTTTTGTGCAAGTATAAGAGCCCTCTATATAAACAAAGGAGTTGGAAGCCTAGTTTTAGTGTAAGGTGGTTTGTTTCTTATGCACCGGGTTCAACCACCTTTCATACGAAAAGTTATTTTTAAAATTGAAATTAAAAAAAAAACTGATTTGGCACCTATTATAGATTTGGCTATAAGGCCCGATAATAAAAATGAATATTTTCTCACTATAATAATGTGAATCGTAAATACACCATAAGATCAAATTAGACACTGAAAACACACTGTTTTGATAAGAAGGTGAAAAGACGACTGTTAAGGCGATTTTAGGATTTCTCGATCGATTGATTCCGGCTATCTCCTTTGACGGCCGGATGGGTTCTCAGGGGATACAGGAGGATCCTCCACCTCCGATCATCGCAAAAACGAAGTCATGAGTCTCGGCAGCACAAGAGAACAATGTTCTGAAGAAGTACGATTACGATATTTCATCGGAGGGGAAGCAATCAATAATGGTTCTGTTGGAGGTTGTGGAGAAGGCGGATCTGCTATGGATGATTTTGTGATTCTGAAGTTCTAGGAAACGGCACCTCACGTTGCGAAAGTTCATGTTATTCTAAATAAGATCTGGGCATTTGGGGATAAGGTTCAGAGGCTGGATGTGTATGAAATGGATTCGACTACTACGAGGGTAAGGCTTTCGAATGCTGTGGTGAGAGATAAGGTGATTAGAAGAGGTATGTGAAATATAGCAGGGATACCAATGAAGGTTTCAAGGTGATCTTCGATTGATGATGGAGAAAACAAGCTTATTCCACTGTGGGTGTTTCTGAGGAAGGTTCCTATGAGCATGTACTCGTGGGAGGGTTTGAGTTTTCCAGCAAGTGCCTCTGGTATTCCGGATCATTTGATAGCGGATTTATCCAAGCCATTACCATAGGAGATTGATTACAATATAAATAGAGAGGATGTTACAATAGAGTTCAAATTTCCATGGTTACCTGATAGATGCTCCGGTTGTGGGAAGTGGGGACATCTGGAGGTGAAGTGTAGTAACAAAGAAACAAATGATAAGTCTGAGCAGAAGCATGAAATTGCAAAGAAGGTAGAGGAAAATAATCAAGAGAGTACTGATAAGAGTTTGTTAGAAAAGGGTAGAGAGCAGAGTACTACTGAAAAGTAAATTACACAAGGAAAAGAGAAAGAGATAGAAGTAAGTCAGTCTGCAGTTGATGATTGGTTAACTCCAGGGAAGATAGGAAGGAGTCTGGGAAAACAGAGTGAATTGTTTGATGGAGAGAAAATAATTACTCCTTCTAGATTCTCGGCTTTTAAGTGTAATAGAGGAAGATGAGACATGAATTAATGAAGATATGGGTTTTAAAGAAACACATGAGGTTGAGATAATTCAGAAGGATGTTGATGAAGGGATCATAAATGATGTTAGTCTGGAAGGAAATGATAAGGAGGATAGTAAAACACAGAGACGGATTCTTCCTAGAGAATCAAAGGCTAGACATAAAGTTCTTTCAAAATGTGCTCAAGCTGTTAAGGTTCTTGGACCAAACAACATGGGCAGAAAAGATCCTCGAAAAAATCATTAATTATGGCTAGCTTTTCCTAGAATGTGAGAGGGTTTAATAAACCAAAAAAGCATTATGTGATGAGTAGATGGTGGCAGGGTAGTGATTTAAGTTTTGGGTGTTTGTTGGAAACTAGAGTTAAAGAAGGGAAGAACAATAAAATTGTTTAGGAGGTGTTTAGAGATTGGGAGTTTATGTCAAACTACGAGTATAATGCATTGGGAGGATTTGGGTACTTTGGAAGTCGAGTGTTAGATTAACTCCGGTTTTCAAGAGTGATCAAATTAATACTGTTTCGGTGAACATTAAGGAAATGGAGAAGAGTTTTTTTGTTCGTTTGTGTATGCTAGAAACACAATAGAAGAAAGGAAAGAGCTTTGGAAGGAAGCGAGCATTCAGGTTATGGAGATGCTCCAAATATTTCAGGAGGGATGAGGGACTTTCAAAGAGTGACAAGGCATTGTTGTTGTGGGAACCGAAATTCACACCGTCGATTTCCGTGAATAAAGGAACTTAGAGAAAACCCTAATTTCCCAAAGGTCATGGCTATCTGCTTAACCACACGCAAGCAATCATAATACGACAAAAGATAATAAAATAAACGAGAGTCGAAAAGAGAGCGAAGATGTTTCTTATTCCGATTTTGCGTAAGAACGGTACAACGAGGTGAAAGCCTTGGCTACAAGAGCTGACGGTGAGTTTCCTAGATCTAGCAACCTAAGACTAAAACCCTAGTTGAGACGCAGCTCGATATTAAAAATGGAAAATTGCCTAAATGCTCTAAGTTTTTCTGTTTGAAGAGAGTTCTGAAAATATTCTTTGCTTCTATCCTCGACCTTCTGTTTATATACTCTTTCTCTAGGTGGTTTGGTCTTCCCTTTGCTGCCTTGATTCGTGCTTATTGGAAATCTTTCATTTATCTCGATCTTTCCATTTTTCTTCGAAAAACTTCTATTTATCTTCAATTTTGACATTTATCCACTCCTGCGGATAATAGGCAAACTGTCATTGTATCTTTGGGCTGGACCTTATTCAAAGTCACGAGTGGGCCTTTATCGCGTTTTAGGACCTTTCGGGCCGTTTTCCGATTTAGCCATGTTACGATTTTAGACGAGATTGTTTCCTGATATGATGCCGTTTTTAAGTAAACATCTCGAATTAATCGTATCGGCGAGATGGTTGCTCGGTTTCGGTCTTTTCTTGTTTTCTCGACCCGAGATCCTTGCGGAGAACGTAAGGAGAAGTGCCCATAGGTGTTGATTCCGATCTCAACAATAGTTTTAGTATCTCAGGGAGTTTGGACGTTACGGCTGTTTTTGTTAACTTGGCCAATAAAACCTCAGGGAGTTTGGACGTTACGGCTGTTTTTGTTAACTTGGCCAATAAAACAATCGCGGATTGTTTTATTCGATTTCCCGACAATTTCCAAGATGACGATTGTTAGTTTTAAGGAATTGCCATGTTCGGAGAATCTTTAGATTTCTTCTTGACGCTTTTTCGTGTTTTTAAAACCTATTCTTAACTTTGCGAAAAGTTTTAGTCGTTGATTCCGTCGTAACCGATTTTGACCCCAACAGCTGTCTGACTGATAACGGTTATCAAGGGCCGTTATATACCTGGTGCAACAAAAGAGAAACTAGCCTTATTTGTAAGAAACTTGATTGGGTACTGGTAAATGACGTCTGGCTGCCTCAACACTCTCAAGTTTACAGTGTGTTTGAGTCGGGTGGATGCTCAGATCATCTTAGAAGTAAAACTCAGATCAGAGAGAAGTTGAACAGAGAAGGAGGCCATTCAAATTCACTAATGATATTGGAAAGATGCCATAATTTCACAAGCGGCTTGAGGAGTAGTAGGGCGAGTCTGCTCGTTTTTTTCCCTCAACAACATCTATGTTTAGGCTCACCAAAAAACTGAAGGCGTTGAAGTTTCCTTTGCGGAAATTGAGTAAGAAGAAATTAGGGGATTTTCCGAGAAGAGTGAAGGAAGCGTATGTGATTCTTTGTGATAAACAGAAGGAGACAATGGAGAATCCTTTAGTTCTAGCAGTACAAGATGAACCAGAGGCGTTAACAAGATGGCAAAGACTTGCTGACCTGGAAGAAGAATTTTTTAAGTAGCGTTCTAAATTACACTGGCTTAATGTGGGAGATCAAAACACCAAAGTGTTTCATAATGCCGTGAAGTTGAGAGAATTCAGAAACGAAATTAATGAACTCAGAGGTCAGGATGGCTCAAGAATCACTGGAGAAATTAAGAAAGAAGCTGAGAGATATTTTGCTGAATTTTTTTATCTCATAAGCCTCAGGAGTTTGAAGGTGTAACTGTTGAGAGGTTAAGTGAGCTTCTGAAGTTCAGATGTAATGATATGGAGATGATGCAGTTGCAACGAGAGGTAACAGAGGAGGAAGTGAGAAAAGTAATTTTTAATATGCCATCTGATAAATCTTGAGGTCCTGATGGATACACGAGTGAGTTCTTTAAAGGGACTTGGGGGATCATTCGAAGAGATGTAACTGTTGTTATTCAATCTTTCTTTGAGAAAAGGTTTCTTTCCAAAAGGATTAAATTCAACCATCCTTGCATTGATATCGAAGAAGGACAAGGCTGAAGAAATAAAAAATTACCATCCTATTTTGTGTTGCAACGTTCTTTATAAGGCAATCTCAAAAATCTTGGCAAACAGACTAAAGAGTGTTTTCCCGAAGTTTATAGCTCTGAAACAATCTACTTTTATCAGTGACCGTCTTCTACTGGAGAATCTATTTCTTGCCACTGAGCTGGTTAAAAACTATCACAAAGAAGAGATTTCATCAAGATGTTGTATCAAGATCGACATATCGGAAGCTTTTGACTCCGTTCAATGGCTGTTTCTGCTGAATACCTTACAGGCTCTTGGTTTCCCAGCTAAGTTCATCCACTGGATTAATCTCTGCATTAGCACGGCTTCGTTTTCAGTTCAAATTAATGGCGAGCTGGCAGGCTATTTCCAGAGTACGAGAGGGTTGAGACAAGGTTGTTCCCTATCGCCTTAATTATTTGTCATATGCATGAATGTTCTTCCGAAGTTGATTGATGAAGTAGTGGTGAAGAAAAACGTTGGTTACCATCCTCGGTGTAAGAACATTGGTTTTACTCATCTCTGCTTTGCAGACGATCTCATGGTTTTTGCTGATGGTTCTTAGAGATCCCTTGATGGTATATTAAAGGCTTTTCAAGAGTTGTCGGGGCTCAAGATAAATCTGGAAAAGTCAACGTTATATATGGCTGGGACATCAAGGCAGACTCATGAAGATATGATGGCTATGCCGTTTGAGAATGGTCAACTTATTGTCAGGTATCTAGGTTTGCCTCTTCACACTAAGATAATGATTATGAGAGATTTTATTCCTCTTATTGAGAAGATCAGATCGAGAATAAGTTCTTGGACAGGCAGGTTTCTTTCATTTGGAGGTAGGATTCATTTGATTCAGTCTGTGATTACAAGCTTGGCAAACATCTGGCTAGCTGCTTTCAGGCTCCCAACTTCCTGTATTCGAGAAATTGATAAGCTTTGTTCTGCTTTTATGTGGCCTGGCCCGTCGCTGAACACGAAGAAAGCAAAAAATTGCGTGGTCTGTTGTTTGTCAACCTAAGATTGAGGGTGGATTGGGAATAAGGCCATTGAAGGAGGTGAATAACGTTTGTTGTTTGAAGCTTATTTAGATAATTCTTACAGCAAAAAACTCTCTGTGGGTACAATGGATTCAAGTTTATCTGATTCGAAAAAACTCCTACTGGACAGTAAAAGAGACTTCACACGCAGGATCATGGATGTGGGGTAAGATCCTAAAATACAGAGCAAAAGCATAAGACTTCTATAAGGTGAAAGTTAATAATGGGAAACTGACATCTTTCTGGCATGAGTCTTGGTCTATTCTTGGATGTCTATTTGATATCACAGGGAAAAGAGGGTATATTGATATGGGTATTAGAAGTAATGCCACAGTTGAGGAAGCGATGATAAATCACCGAAGAAGGAGACATAGGGATCAGATTTTCAACTTGATCGAAGAGGAGCTTATAAAATATAAGGAGAAGGCTGCAAGCGATGATGATGTAGGATTATGGAAGCAGAAAGAAGATATATTCAAGAGCAAATTCTCTTCCAAACTAACTTGGGAACTGATGAGAACTCGTGGTGATAATTGTGAGTGGAGCAAGGCTTTTTGGTATTTTTACGCCACTCCTAAGTATGATTTTCTCACATGGGTTCCAGTTCAGAATAGGCTTGCTACAGGAATAAGAATGATGAGTTGGGGTGGAAACATAAACGCAGCATGTTCACTGTGTGATGAGCCTGTAGAAAAAAGGAATCATCTCTTTTTGAGTGTAGATATTCTTCAGAAGTTTGGGAGAACCTGGCAAGAGGTCTTATGGAGGATGAGTATTCAAATATTTGGATAGACATTGTTCAAATATTGTCTACAAGTCAAAGTAACTTCAAGTCCTTTGCTCTGAAGTACGTGTTCCAGGCAAATTCATGGGTTGTGGTTGGAGAGAAATGGCAGAAGACATGGTGAGGCTCCCCTCTCACCGGCCAAACTGATTCGAATGGTGGATAGGGTCATGCATAATAGGTTTTCTTCTATACAAAGAGATGGCGATAATAAGATGGAGGGTTGCAGTTATGGTTCTCTACAAGGCCAATTATTGAAGTTTAGAAGAACTTTATGTATAGGAGGTTGAAGTGTTGAGATAGAATCAGAAAACAATTTCTATATAAGGATGCATTGTAAATATACCAAAGGGTTTTTTTGAATAAGAATTTAACATTCATTCAAAAAAAAAAACACCATTATCTATAATTATGGATTTTCAATTAATTGAATCAATAGTAATTTAATTAAAAATTAAAAATAGAATTTATTATTATTTAATAATATAAAATAAAAATAAAATATATTTGTAAGCAATTTCTTTTTGCTAAAACTATTATTTTTGTGGAATAGATATAGATCAATGTTTGTATATAACACTGTTTTCAAGAACTAATTAAATACTTCTTATGTTTCATATTGTAAGTAGTTTTACGGAAAAAAAATTGTTTAAAAATATAAGTAGTTTTCTAGTGTGACCAATCAAATTATATAAACTTATTTATTATTTGTTTAGTCCCTATACCTACTCCATATATAAAATAATATATTTTAAATGCTAATTTTCTTAATTATGTGTTTTTTTATCTAAAGCTACCTACATTATGAAACATAGGGAGTTTGTAGAACAAGCATATCTTTGAGGATTTAGACGTTACTAGAGATTAGACTTTGGAAAGCATTAACATTTTTCAGATATTTTGAGGTCTAAAAGTATTGGCATTGATATCACTATTAAGTTATACGCCAAAAATATATAGAAACTATGTGCATGTTTTCCAAAAATATATAGAAACTAATGTGCATGTTTTTTTTCTCTCGATGATTTTGTTTTTTAACACAAAAGTTTTATATCAAATTAGAGGCTAGCAGACAATGATGTTTATAACCAGAGAGAACCTCGACGGCAAAGTTATAAACGATGACAACTAATGCACAAAAAGAACATGTGGCAAAGGAGAGAAAATATCCGTAAAAAAGTTTCACTTTGAATCCTAAAACCGGCGTTCGAAGAACACAATGAAATTGGAATCAAGACAGACGATTAAGTACCCAGCTGATGGGGTATGAGCGCGGTTGATGACCGTCTCTGATGGTGCTAGGATCACTGGAGAGAGAGTTTATAAATGATTCTCCCTAAAAATTCCTTGGTAAAGAAGAGATGGACCATGAACTCTGGTTCTAGAAAACAGCGAAAAAAGCAAGTGATGCCATATCCAACTCCTAAAGTCTCATCATGACAATTCCAAGCCCGACAGTGTAGCACGGCAAATGAGGAAATAGGTGTAAGCCGTGGCAGCTAAAAGTAGAATCAGGAACTCTAGTTCCAGAAAATTCGTTGGGAAAGACAAGATATGTTTAATCAGAGTTTTTTTTTTTGGTAACAGTTCAGAGTCTCATCGTGACAGTTTTAGACTCACCGATTTTAATGTGCATTTTCAAATTAACAATGAAACTGCAGGGTTGGGATTCAACGGAGCAGGGAAAGTGTCAGAAACCAAAGATATTGTAAAAGGTTTTCTTGCTTTATTATTATTTATTATTAGGTCTTAGACAATGTATTTATACAAGGGGTTTTCTCCTAAAAAGGAATATATACAATATACGTTAAGATGAAATCGGAAAGAGAATATATTCTCAGAGATATGTACATATCATAATACCCTCCCTTAAGTTGGAGAGTGTAAGTTTTGAACTCCCAACTTGATAAGATAAGCTCCAAACTCTTTCTTCCCACGTGCATTTGTTAGTATATCTGCCAGTTGCTGCTTCGTCGACACATGCTTAGTTATAATAAATCCTCTCACTATGTCATCTCGTATGAAGTGATAGCTTATTCCAACATGTTTAGTCTTTTTATGGAAAACTGGGTTAGCTCCCTGATATACCATGATTTTGGCCTGTATATATATAGTCATGGAATATTGGTGTTCTTACTACTATTTACTATATTATAAAATCTTTTAAGCATATTTATGAGTTCATGAGTATTTTGGAAGAAAGTGATGTTTTTGGAGAATTTTGGAGAGAATTGGAAGAAACATTCGATTCATAACCGATCACGAAGTCGACACAGAGACTCGGAGCGATCGACATGCATCCTGCTTAATATATCGATTATCAAGATCCAGAAGCCAATTCGAGAGACAAGTTGACTTGAAGCTCAGTTATCACCAAATGACGATTTTACCCCTGACGAGTTTTAACCTAAGTTTATATACTCTGCCAAAGTGTTAGAGGCAAGAGAGAGTTTTTTTTTTATAATCTTTTCACAGCAAAAGTTTAGGGTTTATAGTTTGGAGAAAAGATCATCAAAGAGATTTGGGATTGGAACTCCAGTGTTTTCTACCTATCTATAATATGCAGTTTTATTTATCTATTTGTGTTATGAACTGCTTAGCTATATCTGAGTAGTTTACTTGTTAGATTTAGGGTTTAAATAGGTTAGATGGATTAGCCCCAACTATAGGATTGCTAGTTGTGATACTTATTAATAGGATGTTCTTATTGCTCATGGTTCTAGAGTAGCTAACTAGAAACATTTAATCCTGGATTATTTAGGTTGGATTAAAGATATTTAAACAATTCTGATAGTCATGAACACATTCCCTATTAAGCTAAGATTGTTAGAAATAAAGCGATAGTTTGATTTAGAAGTCTCTAGTGAGTTTATGTTAACTCGTGTGTATTGCTTGACCGGACTCATCGATCGATCTTCCGAACAGAAATCGATCGATGATGAGTTTAGTGTATCGATCGATGTTTCTATCGAATAATCGTTCGACACTATCAAGTGGGACCAGCCGGTCATTAGACTTATTTATTTGAACAATAGTTTAAATAATTTGTTAATCAAGATAGTTAATGCTCTATAATATCTAACAAGCAACTAAATAGCTCCTATAGAATTATAATCCCAATACCTGAATAAAAACCCTAAGTTTAGCATCTTTTCCATTTTAGTTTCAAGAGTCTTTGTTTCCATTCTCGATTAAGAAATTGTCTTACTTGATTGGAATATTTCCTGTTTACTTCTTTATTATTTCTACTATATATATATTCACCTAGATTGTTACTTGACTAGATTTATTAGTTCCCTAGATCTTTGTGGATTCGATCCCTAAGTACTCCAATTGAACCTCTTATTTGAGAGAGTAATTCACTTCTTAGGGTAATTTTAGTGATATCAAATTTGGCGCCATTGCCGGGGAGCTTTGATAGCCTTTAGATTTAGTTTTTCAATTCTAGGTTTTTTTTTATCATCTTCTGATAAAACTTTTCGTGGTTGTTTTTGCAGGTGCATGCATAGCATAACCAGAAGCAACAAGGAAAAACAGCTCTTATTCTCAGAAGATCCTGCAAGTTTGGAATGCTTGATCCGCAAAGACCAACGTTCTGCACCGATCGACACTACCTTACCTTCGTTGACCGATTCTCGTCAAACCTCAACCGGCCTCGCTTCATCATCGATCGACACAGAACTCTCTTTGTCGACCGATTCTGATCACTTGACATCGATCAACGTACATCGATCGATTCTCAGCCGCGAGACATGGTTGCGCCTTTGATTCTAACCACACACTCGATTGGAAAACTGTATGACCAGAAAGGTCATCTGCGTAATGCAACAGGTCAGAAACTGGATACTCAGGGTAATGTTATCCTTGAACCTGATACTGAGGAAGACATTCGACCTAAGACCTTGGAAGATTACAACCGTCCAGATCAATACTACGCCAATAGGTCAGCTATTCGTCTCCCAGACGTCCAGAAGGAGAATTTCGAGTTGAAACCCCAGTACTACACGCTTGTGGCACAGGTACCCTACTTTGGGTTGCCACATGAACATCCTATGGACCATATTGAGAGGTTCGAGGATCTCATTGCTGCTATCAGAGTTAAAGGAGTCCATGAGGACTACTTATTGTGTAAGCTCTTCAAGTTCCCACTTGCTGGAGATGCTGCACATTGGCTCAAGCAATTACCACCAGAATCTCTTACATCCTGGGCTGACATTAAGAATGCGTTCCTGCACAATTTATTTGATGATGGACGAGCAGAAGAACTAAGGAGCAGAATTGCTACCTTCACACAGAAGCCTGGAGAGTCTTTTAAGGATTCTTGGCTCAGATTTAAGTTCTTCCAGCGTGACTGTCCACACCATGGATTTAATGAAGTACAATTGCTTAGTACTTTCTTTAGAGGGATCGCTTTGAAGTATCAGAGTACTCTGGATACAGCCAGCAATGGAAGCTTTAACACTATAAATCTGGAGGAAGCTGTAAGGCTTATCGAGAACTTAGCAAACAGCAGCAATATCAAGAACACCGATTCTAAAAGGAGGAAATCTGTAGCATTCCTTGGGAAAGAACAGCTAGATGAAGTAAAAACTCAGCTGGAGAATGTCAATCAGCTACTTATGAGACATGTCTGCTCAGCAGAAGGTGTAGATGATATGGATTCAGAGTTAGCAGATGTGAACTACATTGGAGGAACTGGATTTAAGAGGTCTGGGAACCAGCTTGGAAACATAAACTTCAGTGGTAATGGTCAGAGGAGTAACTTCAACCAGAATCCACAGTTTCAGAAACCCTACAGCAACTACATCGACAACAAAGGGTATGGAACTTCTTTTTACCAAAATCCACCACCACAGACTCAATAGAGCAAGATCGAAGCTATGCTTGATCAGGTTCTTGAAGGACATGAACAACTGACAGTAGAATTCAGTGGGAAGATAGATACAATCTACAAACAGCTGGACACCAAAATTGGAGCTTTGAGCACTCAAGTCAGGAAGCTTGAGACTCAGGTAATTCAGACTGAAGATGCTGTCAGAAGGCAAGATGTGGATGAATCTATGAGACACCACGTCAATGCCATACTGGATGATGATTTCTGGCAAGAAATTTGCCATATAAAGATGGAAGAAGACGGTCTTAAGGAGGAAGTTTATCGCGATCTCGAAGTTTCATTTCTGCATCGATCGATTGATTTCAATCCATATCGATCGACCAAGTTCGATGGATATCGATTGACATGTTACCATTGCGATCGATCGACACCTACTGAATCATCTGAAACATGTAATGCCATCAGGATCATGACCCACGCAGAGTTTGCAGAAAGACACCCACATCCACCCATTCCTTCCTACTCCACCATCGATCAACACACGGAACATGTCAACGATCGACAAGATTTCCTTTCAACCGATCGATCCGACACTTTCACATGCCGAGTGCAGCTACCCCCGATTCACATTTCACGAATCAACACACTAAAACAACCATCAGCCAACTCACCCAACTCTACACGAGAGCCTATGGACATTGATAGAACCACTACTGAGAAGACTCTGAAGAGAAGGAAAGAAAAGGTTCCTAAACATCTCAAGAGAGAACCGACTGATAAGGAGATGGATGGTTTCACTAAGAGAGTTCTCGGAATCCCACTAGAAAAATCTTTTGATGAGGTTTTTTATACCCACAGACTGGAGATGTTCTTCAGAGAGACTAGGGAAACTGACGAAAATATTAAGAGAATGTCTCACCATGTTAGGGAAAAGATGAGACATAAGACTACTGATATCACTCAAATGTTTAACCCTAAGGAGTGAATTACTCTCTCAAATAAGAGGTTCAATTGTAGTACTTAGGGATCGAATTCACGGGGAGCTAGAGAACCTAAAAGATCTAATAGTTATATGATTAAGCTAGGCTAATAGATATTAATGCAGTAAATAAATAAAGTAAACTTGAAAGCAATAAACAAGATGAACAAGGTAATTGTTCAGCTTGGCAAGGATTTGTTTGATGGAAGGGTGGTTGCTAGATCTAGGGTTTCTATTCAGGAAATCAGGATTATGATACTATAGATGCCTAACAAGTTGCATGCATGATATATAAGAACTTCAATTCTTAGACAAATCTATAGCTATCGCTAGTAGACTCGTCCATTGATCTGTCTGCCGGCAATATCGACCGATGTTGCTATCGCGGTATCGATCGATATGGGTTGCCAACGATCGATTACTCTATAGGAGTATCGATCGATATAGCATAATATCGAACTGAAACTGTGTTCACCACGGTCATAGACCGGCTATCGCTGGTGCCTAAGATCTGAGCTTGTACAAGATGATATCAGGATGAAGATTTATAAATTAAACTATTCCAGTTCATGGTTCTAGTTCATGACTCTAGAAACAAGCATTAAAAAAATCCTAACAATGAATATCACAACTTAGCAATATATAGTTGGGGCTAATCCCACAACCTATCTGAACCCTAAATCCAACAGGTGGATCTATTCAGACACGAAGATTGTCACAGAAATCATAGATGAATAGATAAGAAATTGCAATAGATATAAAAACCAATGGAGTTCCAGGAGGACTCTGATAGGAGTTACTCCCTTCTCTCCTAACTAAGAATAATGAATCAAAGAAAGCTTAGATAGCATCTAGCCATCAACAATGGCTTATAAATATCATAACTAGGGTTTCTGGTCGTCAAGGGTATTTTTGTGACTTGTGGGATTCAGTCGGTTATGAAATATAGTCATCCCACGTTCTGGCATTCATATCGACCGATATGAAGTGTCTCCCATCGATCGACATGCACATATCTTCTCGACAGCCTTCTCTCGCGAGGCACACTGACCACTCTTCAGTAAAACGGGCATAACTTCTGATCTAACCGTTGGATTGACCTCAAACCGGTGGCACTGGAAAGCTAACTCAAAGCTCTATCTTGTGTAAAACAATGGGCTAAATCGCACCATGGGAAGGTCTCCACCCATATCTAAACATCTGACGCGTCTGCGCAGTTCTGCACTTAAGGGCTACAAAAGACACCAAAATCACCATATTTTTCCAGAACGTACCTGAACCTGTAAATACTCTAAATAGACTCTATATTGTAGTAAATATATGTGAAAACACCTATAAAACATGGATAAAAATGGGTAAAATCCATGGTCGATCAACTCCCCCAGACTTACCCTTTTGCTTGTCCTCGAGCAAAACATACAGGCAGTCTCTCTGAAAGAGGTTTGAAAACAGCAGGGACTAAAAAGATTTTAAAAACTCAGTCACCATCTCTCTAGTAGTGCAAACCAAATCATAAACATCCTAACTTTAGAAGCACATTATACAATATCCTAGTATAGCAACCAAATTCACCTAGTCAACAACTCAACAGATCCTGTCCGACAATCCCCTTTACTAACCTCATTTCTTGCATAAATTAAAAGTGCAGGCTTTACCCTGGGAATATCGATCAAAGGACACGTGGACTCTCACTCCAGCAGATATTTGAGTAAATAGGCAGTCTTATTATGGTTTCTTTTCTCCATATATCTCCCTTCTCTGAATCCCAATTTTTTTTTATTATATATATATATATATATATATATATATATCTTTTTTTTTTATTTTTCTTTTATATCAATCCCAATGAACAACAAATGTTCATCTTATTGATCTTTCTACTTTTTGTAGCTTTTTCTAACAAAGTGTAGGCGAATAGTGGGGTCATGGGTAATGTACATCTCCCTCGCTTTCACAATGTGTGATCATTCCTTTGAATTAGAATAGTGGGGTCATGAGTAATGTACCTCTCCCTCTGCCTCTCAGGAAATCATCTCAATCTTTTATTATTCTTTTTTGGATGCCAAAGGAAGGAGAGAAGGAAACCAAAATCACCAAGACTTTTACCTTTCAGATCTGAAGAAGGAATCCGATCCAGTGTATATCAATCCCCAAGACAAGCAAATCAAGTCGATATTAGGTTGGAAGTCAGCTTTGGTTCCTTCATACATTCTCAGCAAGTGCAAACATAGTTGACAAGTTGATCCACTTTAGTATCTCTAGTACTTCTGCAATCAGTAAATCTAAGACTGGTCTAAAGAGTGGTTAGATGACAAGTAATAAATCGAAATAGATCAGCATCTCCTTCTTGACTCAATAATTTTTTTTTGAAAATATTTTGAATAAGACTCATACAATAGATAAACGTTAGTAATCCCCCAGACTTAAATTACACTGTCCCCAGTGTAACATAGTCGGTGGTAAGGTGAAAATTATAAAGCAGAAGTACGAAATTTAACAAGTAAGAACGATATACATGACCGGATTAAGTATCAATCGATGAAAAAGAGTTACCATCGGTCGATGTAAGTGATGTACTGTCGATCGATATCGACGGTTTCTCGTCGGTCGATTATCATGGTAATCATCTACTCAGGTCTGCTTTTCTAAATATCTAACTGAACACACAATATTAGTAGAACCTCCCCCAGACTTAAATAACACTTTGTGACCAATGTTATATAGCCTAAGATTGGTGGGACAATAAACCAGAAGGAAAATAGTTAACAAAGTTTCGCGAGTATACCTGACCTTGATGTGAGTATCGATCAACACAGTTAAGTGGCGATCAATACTTGTGATGCTCTATCGAGCGACATTGAGCAAGTGTCAGTCGATGCTGGTGCAGAACTCGTCCATTCTTAGGTAAACTCATCTTTCTTGGGTATGTTCATGTTACCTAACAAAACTAAAACACTAATATTCTTAAAGTTAGTAATAGATAACTAATAAAAAAAATTAATATATTTTTTTAATGCACAGTGATCCTGCTACAGTGTCTTTGCTACAATATCGGTCGATTTTCTGCTACAGTATCGCTCGATTGCTACGCGCAGTGCTACAGTACCTGAAATCCTTAGAAAAAAAAATATCAGTAATAAAGGAAAATAAAACCATATTTAAAATTACCTAACAGTGGGTTGCCTCCCACTCAACGCTTATTTTGAGTCATTAGCTTGACTTCTGGAGATCTGATTCAGTTTGGATGAGAATGAGAACGTGCTCCAATTCAAGTCTCATTGTCCATTCTCTGAAGCTTTATGATTCTTGTGTGAAAGCCCCCTCAATACACTTTTCTCCTTTGTCTATCATCTCAGCAATAAGGAGTGATTTAAGCTTTGCATATGGATGTGAGAAGCATTTGGTGCGCACTCTTGATTCCCTGATACTATCTGAAAAGTAAGGAGTCAATGGTAACTGAGAACCTCCTTTGGTTCGTTTCCGCTTCTTCCAATTTCTCCCCTTCTTTCCCACAGACTTGTGTAATCTCACTTTGGATTTTCTGACATCATCTGAGGATTGAAAATCAATGATAACTGAGAACCTCCATTGATTATTTTTCTCTTCTTCCAATTCATCATCTTCTTTCCCCCAGACTTGTCTGAATGCGTGGTGGTATCTCCATCAAAAATATTTCCACACACTTCATACTCATTCTACTCTGATTCGCGTCTGGTGTCGATCGATGAACTAGTGGTAGTGTCGATCGATGGTGGATTAATCATGTCGATCGATGGTGTCTGGTCAGTGTCGATCGATGCTTCTTTTGCTAGGGTTTTATCAACTTCATCTCTAAATCTCAACCCTATATGTGAAGCTTCTACGTGTTGATGATCATCCAATACCTCTATGTATAAACTCAGTTGTAGACCTTTATCTGGTGGAATAGGAGATTCAGCCTCACACATTTGGAACCATAATCTTAACAGGATCATGTATCCTTTTCACTCTTTTGTGAAACCCATCAGCTTCTTCTGTCCAAATAGGTGGTCTCTGATGTTTAGCGACAGTAATGTGTGAGGCTTCAGAATAATGCACTATCTCCTCAACTGGTTCCAGTTTGGCTATGTATCCTGGCATTTCATCCAACCATGGTTGTCGGTCGTTACAATTGGGTGGGTGTCGATCGATGCAGTCGGATGTATGTAGATTGATGATGTATGGTGACTGTCGATCGATGCCGTAAGGTGGATGTATATCGGTGATGCATGGAGGGTATCAATCGATTTCGTCAGGTTGTTGTCGATCGATGCTATTCTTTGATGAAGTCTCTCCATCTTTCCTCCTAGCATTCTGTTTGTCATCAAGCTTCTGCTCCAAATTCTGATCTATATCCTCAAGCCATTCCTTCAGCTCCGAGAAGTCTTCGAAAGTAACTTTTTACTTGAATCCAAATCTCCAAGATCCTCTCCATTCTCTATGTTTACATCCAGGGAAGGAGAAGAACTTGATACAGCAGTGCTCTTCTGTGTCGAGTCGGCAGTGTCCTGAGGACAATTCAAACTTTCAAGGATTTCAAGTGGTATCGATCGATGACAAAAGTCTATATCGGTCGATTTTGAGATGCTGGTGTCGATCGATGAGGTGGTGGTGATGATCGATGCTGCAGGCGTACTGGCGATCGATGCTAAGGAACTGGTGTCGATCGATGTGGAGGTCGGATCTTTAATATCGGCTTCTTATACTCTGCTTAGTTCTCCAGAGTCATCTTGTTCCTCATCCTCCACCATATATTCCAGCATAGAACTCATCTCAATCTCCAAATTTTCTGAAAAAAGGGCTGAAAAATTTACCTAGGAAGGCGTCTTTGATGTCCTCCCAGTAGGTTTAGAGATTTTGGTTGCAGCTTACTGAACCAGCCAAACGCATCTCCGGATAGTGAATGGGGGAACATCTTGCAGAGAATGTGGTCTGCGGGTGTTAATTTATGTCTGGTTGCTGAAACTACCTCCTCAAGTATCTTGATATGATCTCTGGGGTCCTCATAAGGAAAACCTTGGAAAGGGTCCTCGCTTACCCAATCATACCACTGGCTACTTAGATCAAAGGTATCCATTTCTGGAAGTGAAATCACATCAGGAATTAATTATTCTTCTCCATTAATCAATTGTCCTTTAATTTTGCAAGGACGACCTTCTTTGTCTCGCCAGATACCCTTTTTATCGATCTGAAGTATGTGCCCTTCGTCCTTCTCTGTCTCCATGCTAGTGGTGTCGGTCGACGGATGAACAGTACCATGATGAACAGTGTCTCGGTGATCAGTGTCGACCGATGATGAAATCATGGTATCGATCGATGACGGGTGAATGATATCATCCGATAGAAAGATCGTGGCATCGGTCGATGTAGAAGTTATGGTGTCAACCGATGTAGGCGTCATATCACCAGTATTGTTTTCTTGTTCATCATCCTCCACCACATATCTCGTTGTTGACTCAATCTTTAGATTTTCTGGAGTCTCATAGAGGAATTTGTTGAAGAAGGCTTTCATGATATCAATCCATGTTTGAGGGACTCTGGTAGCAACTCCTTGAACCAACGTCTTGCTTCTCCCGCAAGAGTGAAAGGAAAGAGTTTGCAGAAGTGGTAGTCTTCAGTGGCTTCATCAAAGATAGACCAGATTAGGTCTTCAAACATATCAGTATGATATATCGGTTGCTCGTCAAGATAACCATGAAAGAGACGCTGACTCATAAGAGGGATGTACTGAAGTTTCAGCTCGGAGTCAAAATTTTCTTCCTTTCCACAAACAGTGTCGGTCGATCTTGGAGGAATAGTATCGGTCGACGCGGGGTGAGCCGTATCGATCGATTTCGGGTGGGCAGTGTTGATCCATGGGATATGAATAGTGTCGATCGACGGGGGATGATCAGTATCGGTCGACGCGCGGTTAGGCGTATCGATCGATATCAAGATAACAATATCAGTCAACACGGAATTTACCGTGTTGATCGATTTCGGGTGGGCAGTATCTGTCGACACGGTGTGAGCTTTGTCGATCGATTTCAGGGGAACAGGGATGTTATAGTTTTGCAAAGGAAATTTTATTTCTTCACCTTTATTCAAGGTGGAATGGACTGTAACAGGGATTGTGGTCCTATGTTGATTTTTTTATTTTGGCTAATTGCATTGCTTATTTTACCTATTGGTTCAATTTTGACTACTTCATGATTAACATATGTGTTAACAGAAAACTTACCTGCTCCCAGCGAGGCTTTGTCGATCGATGTTCGACTATGAGTGTCGATCGACTTGTGGTGAACAGTATTGATCGACATCGGATGAATGATGTCGATCGATATCGGATGAACAGTAGCATGATGAACAGTTGCCGGATGAACAGTGTTTGGCCGAACAATGTTGTTTGTAGGTTTGTTGGCTCTATCGATCTTTGCTGCTTGTAGCTTATCGATCGATTGACGGTGTGCCTTATCGATCGATGTCTGGGATACGCTGTCGATTGATTCAGCTTGGAGGGTGTCGATCGATACGCGTGAACCACCAGGCTCCTGCCTTGAAGGAACTAGAAATCCTCTCTTCATTGTTCCTGGTACTGAGATGTATGTACCTGAAAAAGAAGAAAAAATTTATCAGTATTTTAAAATAGTAACAAAACCTAGACTAAATCTAACTAAACAAGATCTAATGGCAATCAAATCTCCCCGGCAACGGCGCCTAATTTGATATCACTCAAATGTTTAATCCTAAGGAGTGAATTACTCTCTCAAATAAGAGGTTCAATTGTAGTACTTAGGGATCGAATTCACGGGGAGCTAGGGAACCTAAAAGATCTAATAGTTATATGATTAAGCTAGGCTAATAGATATTAATACAGTAAATAAATAAAGTAAACTTGAAAGGAATAAACAAGATGAACAAGGTAATTGTTCAGCTTGGCAAGGATTTGTTGGATGGAAGGATGGTTGCTAGATCTAGGTTTTCTATTCAGGAAATCAGGATTATGATACTATAGATGCCTAACAAGTTGCATGCATGATATATAAGAACTTCAATTCTTAGACAAATCTATAGCTATCGCTAGTAGACTCGTTCGTTGATCTGTCTGCCGGCAATATTGACCAATGTTGTTATCGCGGTATCGATCGATATGGGCTGCCGTCGATCGATTACTCTATAGGAGTATCGATCGATATAGCATAAGATCGAACCGAAACTGTGTTCACCACGGTCATAGACCGGCTATCGCTGGTGCCTAAGATCTGAGCTTGTACAAGATGATATCAGGATGAAGATTTATAAATTAAACTATTCCAGTTCATGGTTCTAGTTCATGACTCTAGAAACAAGCATTAAAAACATCCTAACAATGAATATCACAACTTAGCAATCTATAGTTGGGGCTAATCCCACAACCTATCTGAACCCTAAATCAAACAGGTGGATATATTTAGACATGAAGATTGTCACAGAAATCATAGATGAATAGATAAGAAATTGCAATAGATATAAAAACCAATGGAGTTCCAGGAGGACTCTGATAGGAGTTCCTCCCTTCTCTCCTAACTAAGAATAATGAATCAAAGAAAGCTTAGATAGCCTCTAGCCGTCAACAATGGCTTATAAATATCATAACTAGGGTTTCTGGTCGTCAAGGGTATTTTGGTAACTGGTGGGCTTAAGTCGGTTATGAAATATAGTCATCCCACGTTCTGGCATTCATATCGACCGATATGAAGTGTCTCCCATCGATCGACATGCACATATCTTCTCGACAGCCTTCTCTCGCGAGGCACACTGACCACTCTTCAGTAAAACGTTCATACCTTCTGATCTAACCGTTGGATTGACCTCAAACCGGTGGCATTGGAAAGCTAACTCAAAGCTCTATCTTGTGTCAAACAATGAGCTAAATCGCACCATGGGAAGGTCTCCACCCATATCTAAACATCTGACGCGTCTGCACAGTTCTGCACTTTAGGGCTCCAAAAGACACCAAAATCACCATATTTCTCCAGAACGTACCTGAACCTGTAAATACTCTAAATAGACTCTATATTGTAGTAAATATATGTGAAAACACCTATAAACCATGGCTAAAAATGGGTAAAATTCATGGTCGATCAACTACATTGAAGAAGAAGAGTGATCCTGGGAAGTTTGCAATACCATGTTCAGTTAAAGGTATTGAGTTTCCCCATGCCTTATGTGACACAGGATCATCAGTCAGCATCATGCCTAAAGTCATCGCAGATAGTTTGGGTTTGAAGGTAGAACCTTCAAAGGAATCATTCACATTTGTAGATTGTTTTGAGAGGAACTCAGGAGGTATAATCAGGGATCTGGAGGTGCAGATTGGTAATGCACTAGTTCCTGTCGATTTTCATGTCTTGGATATCAAGTTAAACTGGAATTCTTCACTCATCCTTGGAAGAGTTTTTATGGCCACAGTTGGAGCAGTTTGTGACATAAACACTAACATGTTTTGTTTTACTTTGATTAATCCATATGTTTTTTATAACCCGGCTCGTGGTTTTAAGAAACATGTAAAGTAATTGGTGACTGGAGAAGCTGGATTGATTGCAGTTTGCGAATGTGAACCAGAGTATGAAACCGACTATTCCGGGTCGATTAACACTCTTTCGTCAACATCGATCGATTCATTTCACCAACCAGCGACCGATGCCACTGCAGATGCATCGATCGACAGCCAGTATACACATGGAACTCTGCCAGATCATTGCTATCCAAACTTTTCCTTACAAGATGTAACCAACAAGCAGGTTGATTACTTCATAGGCAATTGGGCACACAGCGGTTTCCATGAAAGCTTTCGCCATAGATATAGCATTCATATCAGATTCAGAAGATCACAAAGAGGAACATGATGAGGATTATGATGAGGATTATGATGAGGACTATGCCAGAGAAATTCATGCCATTCTCATAGAGGAGAGACTCCTACAACCCATCAAAAAGATGAAGCATGCTACATCGATCGACACGATTAAACCAACATCGATCGACAGTCAGTCGAAGCAGCAAAATCGAACTCAACAATCGATCGATCTACACACCTCAACATCGATCGATCACAACATCACCGACTTCAGGAAATTTGGCAACTTTCCAATTTTTCAAGGCATCCAATGGGTATAAAAAAAGACTTGCATCCATGAAGACGTCTCACACAATATAAGTAGTCAAGATCGAAGCACTTACTACACTTGAGAGACACAACAAGAGAGGCTCGACCTACAGAGATCACCATGGTAAAGCAAGAAATGCAACATTCAACCAGCCAAAGATCACCACCTCTCGTCTACCATTGATCGACACCCATATTATCCAATCGATCGATTCTTACCCTCCAACTTTTACTTTCACTAAAAAATATTCTGTTGATAATTTTCTAATACCAGATGAATTTGGTGTTATTAGGGATCCAGAGAGTAATGCATGAGAATTGGATGGAAGGAGTCTACATGTGTCCAAAGAAGACATAGCATAGCATACATCCTTTAGATGGCCAATGAACCAAAAAATCTCTTTCAGCAACAACTTGGCGTAATGCAGCAGCAATCGATTGACACCGCAGCACCACTATCGCTCGTCCAGTGCACTTCTCTAGCGATCGACAAGCAAAGATGCACATCGGTCGATCTCAACAAAACTCGCGATGCAGTTTGGGAGCTAGAGCTCACACCAAAGATGAGATAAACGAGATGATTGGTTGCATGAGTGATTGGCAAGAGGAAGCAATGTCCAAGCTCACCAGTAATCAGGACACATCATACGTATTTTTGCAAGGAGGCATTACAGGATTGAAAACAAGGATGAAAGAGATGGAAGTAGAATTAGCTAGACTGAAGACACAGCGTTTGCAATCGATCGATGTCACGAAGGACGCATCGATCGATGCTAACAATGAGTCAGCAAAGAACAAACCGACGATAGCTCAGATAGCAACATGGGATACTAGGATCGACGCGCTAGATCACCACCTCACCAACAACATCAACTGGCTAAGCATGAGAATTGATTTGCAACAGCAAGATTTGGATGAAATCTTCAAGGAGAAGCAGAGGAAAATCCAATCGATTGATAGCCACTCTAGGAAATCGATCGATGTCGGGAAACTACCAGAGCAAGATTTCTATACTAGAGCAGAGGTTGACCAGATTGTTGAGAAGATTTACAACACTCTGAACACAACTGAGGATAAGATTCATAAGAGATGTGATGACATCTTCTTCCTTTTCAACAACAACATCATCGGACTACGTTCAGGAACATATTGGTTGAGGAAGGAAGTAAGAACAATTCATAAATGACTCGCCTGTCGATCTACGTTTAAATCGTCGATCGACCTCAATAAAGACCGATCGATCGATGATGTTTCACCAGCAACGATCGACAGTACAACTATTGAAGCGATCGATTCAAAATCCGTCCCAAAAGGAAATCAGCTGTTAGGAGAGATGACAGACCATGTCTATGATAAAATTCAATGCAACAGCAACAGCATTGAGAGTCTTCAAGAAAGACTTCAGAACATTGCAGACACAGCCACCAAAATGGATGCAAGATGGGCCAGAAGTGATGAAGCCACAAGAAGTTTCATGGCTACTTGGTTCAGCATCAACAGAGAAGTTATGGATACTTGTTTTCCAACAAGTAGCTCCTTTTCCTCACCATAGCTCAACCAATGCAACAGTCAAGCAAAATGACTATAACAAAGCGCTGAGTGGGAGGTAACCCATTGTTAGGTAATTTTTCTTTTGATTTTATTTTCATTTACTGATTCTTTTTCGTTTTACAATTTTTACAGTTTTTCTAAAAAAAAGAGAGAGAGAGAGAGATCCCAGGAGAAACGAATGACCATCTCGTCGACGGACGCGTAACAGTCGTTATCGATCGACCAACACCCACCTGCGACGATCGATGTTCTTCTACTCACATCGATCGATTATTAAGTTCGGTCAGGTTCATTTTTCTTCCTTGTTACATTCAGTACTTATAATTTATTTTCTTTCGCCATAACTCCGATGTTCTTTACACTGGGACAGTGTAATTTAAGTCTGGGGGGAGGTTTACTGATGTTTTATTTGCTTTGAGTCTTATAAATTTTTTATTAAGCTCAAGAAAAGGGATAATGATCGTATTTGATTTATACTTGTTATCTAACCGTTTTTTCGCACCATTCTAGACTTTATGATTACAGATATTACTAAAGATGCTAAAGTGGATCAACCAATCAGATATCCACACTTGCTTAGATTTTTTGAAGGAACCAAAACTACCTCCAACACTAAACCTGACACAACTGCTTGTCTTGGGGATTGGCATACATGGGATCAGATTCTTCAAACAAGCCTGGAAGGTAAAGCATTGTGTAGATTTATCACCTTTTCTCTCTATTTTCGACCCTAGATAGTCTAGTAGGTTAGTTTTAGTTTTATTTAAAAAAAAGAAATCCGAAAATAGTACTAAGATTATTAGGTTTTTAGTTAGGAGGAATCAGAACATGACTTGGTGGCAAAAACCATTAAGGCTTGCTTCAATTATGATTCCAATAAAGAATTCAAATGGGACTTGGTGGGTACAACAATTAAGGTTCACTTCACATGAATTCTTGGATATAGGTCAAAAAGAAGTGATCAGAATTTGGTGGCTACAACCATTAAGGCTTGTTTCATGGAAGCCTGTCCAATCTTGATCAATAATCTTGCCTTAGAAGCAGATTTTGACTCAAGAGAGAACTTAGAAGAGAGAAAAGATAGGAACTAAGTTTTACCTGCAGATCCAGATACTTGTTTGAGTTTCCTTGCATCATGTGATCGATACTCCCAAGGTAAAGTCTGCACTTTTATTTTATGCAAATAAATGAGGTTACTTGAGGGGAGTGTCAGATATTATTTGTTAAGTTGTTGGTTAGATGAATCTGGTTGCTAAGCTAGGATATTGCATAATGAACTTCTGTGATTAGAATGTCTTAGATGTGGATTGCAATATTATAGAGGTCATGATTTCAAAAGTTTTTAAATCTGTGAGTCCCCATTCTTTTCAAACCTCTTTTAGAGAGACTACATGTTTGTTTTGCTTGAGGACAAGCAAAAAGGTAAGTCTGGGGGGAGTTGATATACCATGATTTTGACCTGTTTTTAGTCATGGTATATTGGTGTTTTAATTATTATTTACTATACTATATAAGCTTTTAAGCATATTTATGAGTTCATGAGTATTTTGGAAGAAAGTGATGTTTTTGGAGCATTTTGGAGAGAATTGGAAAAAACGTTCGATTCAGAACCGATCACGAAGTCGACACAAAGAGACTCGGATTGATCAACATGCATCCTGCATAATCGATCGATTATCAAGACCCAGAAGCCAATTCGAGAGACAAGTTGACTTGAAGCCCAATCATCACAAATGATGATTTTACCCCTGACGAGTTTTAACCTAAGTTTATATACTCTGCCAAAGTGTTAGAGGCAAGAGAGAGTTTTTTTTTGTAATCTTTTCACATCAAAAGTTTAGGGTTTATAGTTTGGAGAAAAGATCATCAAAGAGATATGAGATTGAAACTCCAGTGTTTTCTACCTATCTATTTATTTATAAGATGCAGTTTTATTCATCTATTTGTGTTATGAACTACTTAACTATATCTGAGTAGTTTACTTGTTAGATTTAGGGTTTAAATAGGTTAGGGGGATTAGCCCCAACTATAGGATTGCTAGTTGTGATACTTATTAATAGGATGTTCTTATTGCTCATGGTTCTAGAGTAGCTAACTAGAAACATTGAATCTTGGATTATTTAGGTTGGATTAGAGATATTTAAACAATTCTGATAGTCATGAACACATTCCCTATTAAGCTAAGATTGTTGGAAATAAAGCGATAGTTTGATTTAGAAGTCTCTAGTGAGTTTATGTTAACTCGTGTGTATTGCTTGACCGGACTCATCGATCGATCTTCAGAACAGAAATCGATCGATGATGAGTTTAGTGTATCGATCGATGTTCCTATCGAATAATCGTTCGACACTATTAAGTCCGACCAGCCGGTCATTAGACTTATTTATTTGAACAATAGTTTAAATAATTTTTTAATCAAGATAGTTAATGCTCTATAATATCTAACAAGCAACTGAATAGCTCCTATTGGATTATAATCCCAATACCTGAATAAAAACTCTAAGTCTAGCATCTTTTCCATTTTAGTTTCAAGAGTCTTTGTTTCCATTCTCGATTAAGAAATTGTCTTGCTTGATTAGAATATTTCATGTTTACTTATTTACTGATTCTGCTATTTATATATTCACCTAGATTGTTACTTGACTAGATATATTAGGTTTCCTAGCTCCTTTGTGGATTCGATCCCTAAGTAATACAACTAAACCACTTATTTAAGAGAGTAATTCACTCCTTAGAATAATTTGAGTGATATCACTGCCATGTAAATAGCCGAGATATTATCGCAATGTACTGGAATTGGTTCATCAAAGTGAACTCCAAACATGCGAAGTAAATTCCTTAACCAATCAGTTCTTTCACTGTATCGGACATGGCTTTATATCCCGCTTCCGTCGACGATCTCGACACTGTATCTTGCTTAAAATTTCTCCATGAAACTGGCGAGTCACCAAGCTGAATAAACCATGCTGTCAACAAACATCGAGTAAGAGAGCAACTTCCCAAATCTGCATCACACCATGCACTAAGACTAAGAGCGTGACCTGATTTAAGCAGTATGCCCTGACCTGGATTCCATTTAAGATACCGCACAACCCGCATTGCCGCGTCCATGTGATCTTGCTTTGGTGCTTGCATGAATTGAGAAAGAACATGAATAGCATATGACAACTCATGCCTTGTCACTCAAAAGTATATCAGTCTCCCTTCAAGGAGGCAATACCGTTTAGGATTCAATATCATTGGACCAGTTGCCCGTGTAAGTTGAAGATTCTGATCCAAAGGAAATGATGCCGGCTTAGCTCCAAGCAGACCCGTCTTTGTGATGATCTCAAGAAAAAATTTCCTCTGGTACAAGTAAATACCAGATGGATTCCGCGCCACTTCTATCCCCAAAAAATATTTGAGGAGTCCAAGATCCTTCATCTTAAAGCATTTACTCAAGTATTCTTTAAATGTCGATATTACCTCTGGTGAACTACCCGTAATAATCAAGTCGTCCACATAGATGAGGACATAAATCTGAATGCCATCCTTATCAAACACAAACAATGAGTAGTCTGGTATCGATTGAACAAATCCATACTCTGTTAATGCTTTAGTCAGCTTAGCAAACCAACATCTTGGAGCCTGTTTAAGACCATAAAGATACTTGTGTAGGCGACACACTTTATTGTGTCCTCAACTTGAAATCAGGAGGAAGTTGCATATATACTTCCTCATCCAAATCACCATGCAAAAAAAAAATCATTATGCACATCCATCTGATGTACTTCCCAGTCTCGAGCTACAAATATCTCAAGAAAGCATCGTATAGTCGTCATCTTCGCAACCGGCGCAAAAGTTTCAATAAAATCCTCACCTTCTACTTGATGATTTCCGAACACAACCAGTCTAGCTTTGTAGCGTTATGTAGTTCCATCAGCTCTGTATTTGATAACATAAACCCATCGACACCCAAGTGCCTTTTTCCCTGGTGGTAGGTCCTCCACGGTCCACGTACCACTATCTTCAAGGGCTACAATTTCATATTTCATAGCTCCCCGAAAATTTGGATCTTCCACGGCCTGAGAGTAGTGTCGAGGAACTTCTTGTTTGGTAATTTCTGCCAGAAAACATCTGTGACCCGAAGAAAACTGATCGCATGATATAAAGTCTTCTATCGGATAACATGACGTCTCATGTATCGTATTCGCCACAAAGTTTTTGAGTCTTGTCGTCTTTATTTTTGGTCTGTGCTCACGACCAAGAGGTTCCGTTGTAGGTGGTTCATCCTCTACAACCAAATCATGATTAAGATCTCAATGATCAATAACTTCCACTTCATTATTGTTATCGACCATATCATTTCCATCCAGTTCCATCAAACAAACTCTGTCTCAGGGTCTGTTTCTGGAAACACTTCTGGCTGAGATTCTGTCTATGTTACCTCTGCAGTTGGTGGCGTCTGATCAGTAGTATTATCAACATCAACTTCAGGAGCCAGAGGCTGATGCAACTCATCTTCATCTAATGGAATATAGGCTGTATCGCCGGTATTAACAACCTACTCTCCTCTGTTTCAACCTTATCTTGACCCGCAAATGGAAACTCATCTTCCATAAAGATCACATCTCGAGACACCGAGGATTTTCGGTTATCCAAGTTGTACACACGCCATCCCTTTTTGCCAAATGAATATCCAAGAAAAATAATTCTCCTGCTACGGCTTGCAAACTTATTTCCTACATGCTTCTGCTCATGGACAAAGCACAAACAACCAATAGTTCTAAGATGTTTAATTGGGAGCGGTCTCTTATACAACATCTCAAAGTATGTCTTCCCTTTCAAAACTTCTGATGGTGTACGATTGATAAGGTATCCAGCTGCAAGAGTACATTCACCCCAAAACTCTATTGGTAACGAGGCTTGAAATATTAATGCACGAGACACATTGAGGATATGCTGATGCTTCCTTTCAACCCTCCCATTCTGTTGAGGAGTTCCAACACATGAACTATCATGAATGAATCCCTTATCTCGAAACAAAATCAGTTAGGCAAATAAATTCACTGCCATTATCAGACCTGAATGTCTTGATACTCGTACTAAACTGTCTTTCTGTAAGGGAGAAGAACTGTTTTATTTTAACCGGTGCTTGTTGCTTGTTTGCTAACAGATAGAGCCATAAGCTTCGAGAGTAGTCATCTAAAATAGTCAAGAAGTACTGTGCTCCACACAGAGCTGGTGTTCTATAGGATCCACATAAGTCGCAATGTATCAAATAAAAAATCTGCAGTGGCTTTATTCAAACTGATCGGAAATACATCACGAGAATGTTTGGCGCGGATACAAACTTCACACGCTTTATTATCTAAAACACCAGAACTAGAAAACCCAGAAACATCTAGCTTGTCTACAACTTTAAGAGATGGGTGTCCTAGTCGTCGATGCCATGCGTCTCGTGATAAGCGATCCGTGCACCCAGCCATCAACGGCACAGCCACATTAATGCTCCTAAAGATGTACAGTCCACTCAGTTGCTCATCCGCACCAATCAGGGTCTTCGTGATGCGGTCCTGGATAGTACAAAGCTTGTCAGACATCTGAATAAATGCAGTAACTATCTCGAGTCAACTGTGAAACCGAAATCAAATGGCAATCTAATCCCTCAACCAAGAAAACATTCTGCAATTCAATTTGCATTCCCATTGCAACTACACCTTTCTGATTAGCCACTGTAAATCTACCATCAGGTAGCTTAATTCTCATAGGTTCCATATACTGAATCTCTGTAATATAATCCTTAGACCCAGTCATATGATTGGTAGCACCACTATCAAGTATCCAGGATTCAAAGAATGACTTAGCAGAGAGACGAGATGGCGGTGGCTGGTTCCTTTCGTCCAACATAGACACCAAAGTCTTCTATTGTGCCTTATTCAACCCGTTAAATCCCACTCGGTCTACATCTGTTATTGCTGAAGAACTCGCTCTTTGAGTTCCCATCGCATTGACCTGAGCTATCTCCCTCCCTCTGTTCTTCATAGGTACTAAAACACTTCCTTTATTACCTTTGTTTCTAGGTCGATCTCCCCACCACGGAAGATACCCAATCTGTCTGAAACAGTTGTCAGAGCCGTGACATGTCCGTCCACAGCTTCCACAAACCATACTTCTGTCACGTTCATCTGGAGCAGCTCTGTTTCTGGACTGTAACTGCACTGCATAACTAACTCCTCCAGTTGGTTCTACATATGCACTCGATCCCATCCTTGAATCTTCTTCCTGAGTTGAAGCATTGTAAACATCGCCAAGAGTGGGAAACAGAACACATGAAAGTAGAGCAGATCGCGTAGGTATGTAGACTTCATCGAGTCCCCAAAGAAACTCATGAACCCAATCCTCATCACGTTCTTTCTCAAGCTCCATGTTGAGCTCACACGTGCATGATCCACACTTGCATCTTTTCAAAGGACGAAAATCAGTAAGAGTCGTCCACAGCTTGTTTAAGTATCCAAAGTGAGCTTCAATGGATTGTCCTTGCTGTTGAGCCGTGGCAATCTCTGTTTTGATTCGATGAATTTTCGCATCATTCTTCACAGTGAAATCGGAAAGAAAATATATTCTCAGAGATATGTACATATCTTAATAGAAAGGATCGGAAGAATGTGGACACAGATATTATGGAATTATCTAAGTTATGTATAAAAGCTGCATCTTAAGAGTCTGCAGAAACATCCGTATAGCAAGTCAAGCCCCAGGTAGAAAAATTAAAATAATGTATTGTTATTTTCATTTAGTTCATAATTAAATAGATCATTTCGAATTAACAGAATTATTTAGGCTCCAAGCGTACTTAGTGATAAACATAGTTAAATGAAAACTATCACTTTCACAATTTCCATAAATCCCCATAGTTTTAGTAGAGATAAAAATATATATATTATGCTCACACTGAAACATCACTTTCACATTTCAAGATAAAATTCAACAAAAGAAAATATAGAACGAAAACAAATAAACCAAAAAAGCTGCAAGAAGAGGGGAACAGGTACACATTATAAGAGAATATTAGTTGAAATTGTTAACAAGTTTCTTCAGACTCTCAGAAATTCTACTACTAGCTTCATGATCACAATCTTCCACCTATATCGTAAATTAGAAAATAAATTAACAAATTAGCAACAAAATAAACCAAAAAAAAATGGCCGAGGAAATCTAATCAGACTAATAAAACAACTTCCAACTATTTCTTCAAAAAAAAAAAAAACTTCCAACTAGATGGGAGTTTCTTTGCATTTCAAGTGCATCTTTACAGCCTGGATGATAGAAAAGTTAAATATAATATGTAACTACTTAGTCTACTTACCAATCGGTTTCTAATGAATAGTACTTACAAACTAGATGGGAGCAATGTAGTTTCTTTGCATTTTAAGTGCATCTTTATAGGTAAGCATAGATAAAATATGTAACGAGATATTAATCGTTTTCTAATGAATAAAAAACGTGTGTTTTTACCAATGGCCGAACTTATATCATATTCCCATTTGAATACAGCGTGGACTAGACCTAATGTTAACATAGTAGTAGTAGTAGTAGTAGTAGTAATAGTAGTAGCACATTTTTATTTTTCCTAAATCCCAAGATCAGAAACTTAAATATAAACATGGATTTACTATATACCTTGCAATGAAGAGTGTGGAAGGCGGTATCATCAACAGTTGAGGATCCAGCATAAGTGATCTCAGCTCCTGATTCCTCAGTGAGGACACCAATGATCTCATGGAACATAAACTTGTGTTCCAAGCTTGTCACCAGAAAGATGAGAAGAAGTGGACCGGTTTCTTGAATCTCGATTTTCGGCAACCTTCGAGGTACGGAGACGCCGCCACTCGAAGACATGGATGAAGATCCAGTCGCAACAAGTTTCCTTTTCCTTTCTCTCTTTTTCTCCACGTTCACTTGTAGCTTCTTGATGTAGTTTGCAGCTTCATCAAGCTGGTCAGGAAGTGTTAAAGGCGCCTATAACCATTAAATAAGAAATGTTTTTTACATGAAATCATATACTATATATGCATAGCGTCAGAGAGTATAAAGAAAGAAGAAGAGGAAACCCTAGAAGTTTGAGGAAGAAGAGAGTTGAGTTCTGAGTAAAGAGCTTTCATCTGAATCCTTCTATTTTTCTCAATTGTTTTGCGATCTACAGATCTTGATTGACTTGCGTTTGAATGACTCTGGTCCATTTTTTTGGTTCTTTTCTTCTTCTTGAAGTGTTTCACATTACCAAGAAACTCAATATTAACCACACTTATATAAAGAAAATGTTAGTTAGTGTAAGTGACATATTGGTTCTCCTAATGATTAGTATTAGTTTGTGCTAATAAAAAATTATTGAAAAGGATTAATGATAAATACTTTGTGCTAATAAAAAACTAGTGAAAAGGTTTGTAAAGGAAGGGTACATATACCAAAAGGAGAAAAGGTGTATACTGATATACAACATAACGAAAGCAAGACCAAAGTGAAAAAGTAAGCTCTTTAAATATAATTCTTCTTGACTTGTTATATTAAATTTGTTATGTATTCATATAGTTGGATGAGCTTACTTAAAATATAATTTCTTCTTGACTTGTAATTATATTAAATATTTATTTATTGATATAGTTGGATGAGCTTATTACTTTACATATAATTTCTACTTGACTTGTTATATTAAATATTATTGATGTAGTTGGATGTAAACAGAGACCAACATTTCTTTACAATTATAAGTATGAGTCAATCTATTCATCGATTATTTTCGTTTGAGTTAAAAAATTCATCAACTCTTAACATGGTATACGCAAAATGTCATATATTGCTTACTTTGAACTTATGTTTTCTTTTTGCAACTACTTTGAACTTAATGTTCTGTAATACAACATAACGAAAGCAAGACCAAAGTGAAAAAGTAAGCTCTTTAAATATAATTCTTCTTGACTTGTTATATTAAATTTGTTATGTATTCATATAGTTGGAGGAGCTTACTTAGAATATAATTTCTTCTTGACTTGTAATTATATTAAATATTTATTTATTCATATAGTTGGTTGAGCTTATTACTTTAAATATAATTTCTTCTTGACTTGTTATATTAAATATTATTGATGTAGTTGGATGTAAACAGAGACCAACATTTCTTTACGATTAAAAGTATGAGTCAATCTATTCATCGATTATTTTCGTTTGAATTAAAAATTCATCAACTCTTAACATGGTATACTCAAAATGTCATATATTGCTTACTTTGAACTTATGTTTTCTTTTTTTTGTTGTAACCAACAAGTTGAGAACCTAAACCCATACATAATTGCCTCATGCTATAACTAATCTTCTTTTATCTGAATACCATCATTAATAGAACACTTAAAAGTGTTGTCGATATATGTAAAAGGAAGAAAGATTAAAGAAAAGGTTTGTGAAATGGAAATTGGTGGGGATAGTATGGTCAACCTTTTCGCTAAGTTAATGCGTGGACTTTGGTGAACCACTCGAACATTATCGACATGCTCATAAAACTTTGTTCTCACCACCAATTTGTAAATGAATCTTTATCCAGTGTGTTTCTCTTTATTGTGTACATACTAGACTGCTAATTTCTGTCGGATGCTTATATCATATATATGTGTTTTTTTTGAGAAAAACTTATATGTGTTACAATTTTAGAATCTCTAATAATGAGGACAAAAAGAATGTAACTGTAGAGTAATTTTATTAATAAAACTATGAAAACAAAAATATTCAACTTATATGCAATTATAAATTTATATTGAAAACATAGAATAATCCAATAAAAGATCCTTTAATATTTATTTTCTTTTGAACATTTCCAGATATGTTTGGTTTCAACAACAACAAAAAATCCAATATGCTTTATAAAGTTTCTTGTCCTCCATTAGTAATTTCCATTAAAATCCAAAATACTTGTCAAATGTTCTTTTTAGCCCGCTATGTAATGCAATCGACATCAACAATATATTTTCACTGTTACTTCACACTCTATTAATATACATATCCTTAAAATCAGCTTAAGGTATACGTGCCAATTACAAAAACATCTGATCTTAGGATACCTATTACTTGTATGGTAGGTCATAGAAGGTGCTCGAATCACTTCTTCAGCATGTGAAAATGTTAAAGTTCAAAAAGAAACAAGTGAAGATATTTTTAAAGTAACAACATACTTCTCCGTTCCTTCAAAGAACAGTCCATGTTTCATCACACCAATCTTTCGGGCACCAATAGTGCGGTTAGGAATGGATTCGTGATGAGACCCCTCTTCCCGTGTATGCTAGAGTCTTTGAGTCTCAAGGTTGATGTTTGAGTTTAAAATAAAAAGAAGAACAGTCCATGTTTCGAAGTTTGCACACTTTCACAAAATTAGTTGCAACACCACCAATATTAACTCACTTTATTAGTTGAGTTTGAAATAATAATTTTTTATTTATTTATGCAGTTAAAAATCTGTAAAATCTTCAGTAACCCAGTGGTTTCAAAATATAAACGTGAAGCAATGGCGGATCAAGGAATTAATATTACATGGATCAATAAATGCTTAAATGAAAAAAATAAGTACAAGATATCATGGCAGACATAGCACTTTACCACCAAAACTACCAATCTTTCTTGTTTTAGTAAACAAAATAATATTTATACCAATTTAAGAGGTGGCAGGTGCAACCCCATTTTCTTATGTGGGTCTGCCTCTAAGGTGAAGAACTTAAACACAGTTATACATCAGGGTCCGATTGGTATTCTGGCTTTATAGGATTTAGGTTTTGTAAAGTCATTAAAGTCAAAATTTTAAATAATCAGACTTTAGGCTTTAGACCACTTAAAATTCTGTATAAAGCCTCTAAAGCCAAATTTTAAAAAGATTCTTCTATTTGTTCATATTTTTCTAAAGCCACAATTTCAGGCTTTATACAAAAGCCAAAGGTTTAAAAACCAAAGTCTCTACAGTCTAAAACTTAAAGCCATAGCCCAAAGCAACAATCCGTACCAATCGGAGTCAAAACATCAAAGATAGCATTCTAGCAAAACGCTATCACTTAATTGCTTAGACTGCAAATCTTCCACAGCCACTGATTTTAACCAGTTCATGGACAAGACCTGGCTCTCATCTTTGGCGTACCATTCGGACAAAACCTCAATTACTAACTTTTGCAACAGTTTCTGCTCAAACCCATCTCTAAGAAGCACCTCAAGGTCTTTGATGTTCCCTCTCAAATCTAACAAAACACTACATAGTCCATGGTCATAACAGTAATCCAAGATAGATTCCAAATTTATATTCTCCAATACCACAGTTTCAACCCCGCTATTGCTGGTTCCTGACTCTGCAACCAGGTCCTTTCCAGTGAATAGTACAACTCACCTGATTCTTGGTGTTGGAAGAAGTAAGGATATGAGGAAACTGTTGTGCATTGCTAGCCATACTATGATTTGAATAGGTTGGATCAAAACATCAGCTTCTTCTTGTGAGGAAATACTCAAGAGTTTATCAGATAACGAAGAGGAAAGTATTACCGCGTCAGATTCTTCTAATAGCTTTGAGTAGTATCCACCAATATCCAAAGCCCTTTCCCCAATCATGTCCAGAAAACAACCATTGACAGAAATATAATACCTCAGTGTGAGAAAAGGCTTTCCTGTTAACATTCTGTGGATGAATCCCTCATTCATCTTCTTGCATAACTCTTCTTCAACACCAACAGTGACATCGATTCCAGCATCTTTCAAACGGCTGATGCCAGAAGAAGAAACGATTGGGTTTGGATCCACCATCCCAACTACAACTCTCTTCACATTAGCCTTGATCAAGGCTTATATGCAGGGGGTGTTCTCCCGTAGTAGTTACATGGTTCTAAGCTAACATAAGGAGTGGCTTCTCAGCTAAGTATCCAGCATCTTTAAGAGCAAACCCCTAACAATGTTCAACACGAAAATCAAACTCATTACACCTAGTCACCTTTGAAAAGAGAACACAATGCAATAACATCATAAGCACAAGAAAAAAGTTTGAAAGTTTTCTCATTTCCAGAAACCCATCAAGCAAAACTGCATCTTTTGTTGTTACCTCCATCGAGAAAGCACAATGCAATCTATCAGAAGCAAAAGAAACCAATGAAAGTTTTCTCATTTACAGAAACCCAACAAGCAAGACTGGAACTTTTATTGTTACCTCAGCATGAAAATACAATGTAATCTATCAGAATCACAAGTAACAATTGAAAGTCTTCTTATTTACACAAACCCCTCAAACAAGACTGCATCTTTTATTGTTACCTCAACATGAAAACAACAATGCAATAACATCAGAAGCACAAGAAACAATTGAAAGTCTTTTCATTTCCATAAACCCAACAAGCAAGATTGTATTTTTCGGTTCTGGTTACCTCAGCATGGGGCTGACCAGGTTTGGGATGAAAGCCTTGGCCAACAATGTTACGTTTAACAATGTTACCGTATTTAACAAAGACACAACTAGGGACGTTAATACGGGATATCCGGGCATGTTTAGACCCTGCCCGTTTAGACCCGTTTAATGTCAAGCCCGTTTAGAGCTAAGCACGTTTATGTTGATAATGCCCATTTAACTTGTTTAGATCCATTAAATTTTTTTTTTGTGAATTCTATTTTTCTGTAATTAATCTTTTGTCATATCTTAATATAATTCTTAATAATTTTTATTTAATTTTATAACTTTATAATAAATTAAGATTGGCCCGCCCTATGGCGGGTTAGTATGTAAAAGAATTACCTAATATATCATTAATTATAATGAATATTTTAAAATGTGTATCTGACTTTAAGTTAAATTTATTTTAATTTTCATTGTGTGTATTGCATTATTTTTTTATATATTTTGTTTACCTTAATATTGAAAGGAAGAGATTACAATTTCATGATTATACATTTTCCTTTAGTTAATTAATAAGTTATTTTCTAATGAAAATGGATATCATACATACAACTACCGCGCTTCAAATATTTCAAATTACAATCTATATTATTATTTTTAAGTGATTTTTTGTTAAAATTTATAGTGGTTAATTTAATTGTTACCCTTAATGAAATTAATATATATATATAAGCTATGATATAATTAAAAAAAATTATATTAATAATATGATATTTATATGTTAGCTTAAATAATTGACTGTAAACTAATACAATAAATTTGGAAAAGATAAAAACATTGTCAAAAGATAACTCTTATATATATTGTGTTGTAATTAGGAGATAATATTATAACTACATGATAATTATTATATATACTCTGTTTTTATATATAATTAATTTTTTCTTTTGAAAATAATAATATTTTATTAAATTTAAAAATTTACATTACAAAATTAAATAACATTCAGTTAAAAAACATTTATATAAAGATATTTTCTAAAATAATTTAATATGCGATTGTTTTTAAACTTCAACACAATAATAAATTTATATCTTTTGATGAAATTTTTTTGTCAAATTTAAATAACTAGACGTTTTATTTAAACTTTTGAAAATATAATAATTAATAACTTATCATATCATGTTGGTTTTTAAATTAATAAATATACACTGATAAGTATTCATAGAAAGATTATGTCCGCAAATACCTAAAATTAAAATTATATACAGTAGAACCTCTATAAATTATACTCGATAAATTAATAAATTTCGCCGGTCTCAACTGGACCGATATAAAATTCGGCACAAAACGATAAAATATAAGATAATAACTTAAAAAAAATCTATGTATATATATATATATGGTCCTATTAAATTATAAACTAATAACTTATATATGTATATATTTTTCACAAGTAAGAACCTATCAATAGATTAATTTGATGGATCTGAAAATTGCCTCGTTTCAATAGAGATAAAGAAGGCGAAAGGACGTGATCGAAACCCCAACGAACAAAATTGTCACGCCGACCTCTGCATCACAGTCTCTCTAATGCCGGAGATCAAAGATTGTGATGAACCCTAAATTCCAAAACAGAGTGGATGAAGGATCTTACATTTAACGAAAACATTATGGGTCTTTGAAGATATTATTGGGGCCTAACAACACACAACGAAGCCCATAAAATCGAATAAGTAAGTTAATGAAAAGCATCGTGTAGTCTTAGTGGACACGTGTCGCAATGTGATGCATTGAATTAGTGACATGGTATCCTAGAAATGAGAGAAAAGCCTATTTTATGATAATAGATAGATAGATAGATAGAAATTTAAATTAAATCAAAATTTGAAAAAAGTCTTTTCTACTTTTGATAAATATTAATTAGTTCATAATGTCATAAAATAAACAAATTCTAGTAGGTTTTAACATACAAACCTTAATTTATACCTGCCCTTGTGAGAGGTCTTGGAGCGAAGAGAGACAAAAAGAAATGGCAATGGCTAACCTTCGGTCTTGTATTATGTCAAGAATAAGTAGTGGTTTGTCTCGTCAACTAAGAGTCTACGATACGAAAGCATACTATCGGAGGAAATGGGATTTTGAAAGTGAACATGGTGTTCTGCGGGAATATATCGGTAGAGGTTCGTTGTTACGTTCCTTATTCTATATTCCTTTGGTCGGATTGGTGCTATGTGCGTTTGATTTTGTGATCTTGGTTTCGATCTGGAGTTGTATGTTTTTGATTTTGTGATGTTTGTTTATAGTTTGGGTTGTGTGTTTTTTTCTGTACCTCGCACGGGGATTGATTGTGATGACGACTGGATACGTCGTCCAATGGAGCGTACCATCGATGGTGACATATTTGACTCGATATATGCTACTGAGGACTTTGGGGATGTGGATGACGAAGAGAGAAAGGAGCTAGTGCTTGATTACATGTTTCATCTCGAGCATGTTGACCTTGTACCCCCATGATATGCCAATTAGTAGGCTTACTACTAAGAGAAACGAACTTGGATGGCTTGTTACAGTATCACGTCCTCCTTGGAATTCTTGGATTATGACTTGAAGTACTACGATGAAAAACAAGAACAGGAGGAACAGGAGTGCAAGCCCATATGGCCACGGGCTGTTTTTATGGTTATTTTTGAAAGACTCTTCTTTCTTATCGTGTCTGTCTTTTAAACAAGTTGTTCGAGTCTTGTAATAAAAAAACATCCTTTTCTTCATCCTAATAAGTTGTTTGAGTCTTGTAATAATAAATGACATCCTTGGTTGGATTATGGTTGTTATTTTCTACCAATTGTTTAATGTTTCTTTTAAGTAATTTTTGTTGAGAAAAAAATATAGTATTAGGGACTTTATGGCTGTGATCTCGTTGTTGTAGAGATTGTCAAACAATCCCTCTGTTCCAGCTATTATAACATTTTACCAAACCGTGAAAACCTTACCTGAGCTTGGCAAATCACCGGTGCTTCCTTCCACTCTCAAGCTGATAAGTGAAGTTGAAATTATGCTGTTGAACCGGGGAACAACGGAAAACAGTATGCTCATCCCTAAGTTAACAGTTTGAAATCCCTGGCTTGTTTACGCTATGATGCAAGCCATTGAAGACCCCCTCGTGACTTTAGTATGAGCTTTTTCCAATATTCTAGCTGTTCCGTCAGTTCAAGGTTTTGCCCACCTCTATTCGAAGGTATTTAACAGAGAACATAAAAAAAGGAAAAATGATATTTCAATCACTCATGAGACATGAGCAGATTTTTACAGGGAAAATGATCACAAAAAGTTTACCTAAAAACACATCAACACACTAACTTGTCTCAAGAACATGCTTTTTTCCAGAAACAAAAGCTATGAACTTCAACAAAAAAAAACATTGTTCCTAAATGGAAGAAAGGTCTTCATAAATGGTCTTGATACCAGGTCTCTCAGAAACCGATCTTATACACCTCAATGCAATCCCAAGAACTTCTTTCATACCTTTCTCCATAACCGTATCACTTCCCATCTCCTGAGTCAACACCGAGTCAAAGCACTCCGTACCTCTTCCTTCAGAAACACGTAACCTAACCCAATCCGTTAGATCAACACCTTCTTGCTCACCTGTGATCACATCTCCTGCACATCTCCCCGTTAAGATCTCAAGAACTATCACACCGAACGCATACACATCTGATTTGAAAGAAGGTAACGGCTTCCTTGAGGCTGCTAGCTCAGGAGCTCGGTAACCTAAGATGCCTGCGTCTAGAATCTGTTCAACTGTGCCTGCTTGTGTCATGAGACGGTGGAGGCAGTAATCTGCTACACGTGCGTTTAGCTCTGCTCCATCTAAGAGAATGTTTGTTGCCTTGAGGTTACCGTGTGGTACGGCTCTGTCGAAATGTAGGTAGTTTAGACCACGTGCTACATCAACTGCGATTTTCAAACGTTGGAGCCAAGATAAAGGAGGGCCTTTCCTGCCAGGTCGATCTGAAATCAAATAAGAACAGTAAGCTTGATAGAGAAGTCTTATGAAAGGAGGCTAGAGGATCCATTTAATATCTTATAAACTTTGGTTAGTGTAGTTTCAGGTTTAGGTCGGAAAGTAACTAGGAACAGGAAAATACCCATAAAAAGTTTTGTTCCTGTTTTGGTTCTGGTTGCAGTTTGGTTATTTCTAGTAGTTAGGATATTCAGATAAAATATCAAATATTTTTAGTAAAATAAACTTGGATTGATTCGAATACTTTGTGATAATTTTGTTTCTTCAAATACTTTGAACTAGATGATAACCCGCGCCATGCGCGGTGTGAGCGTTTTAAAATTATATTATATTTATATACATATTTTGTTATCAATAATTTTTTTTTTTTACATTTGATTAGGAATGAACATTTAGATACAATTTGGTTTGGTTAGATTCTGTTTGGTTTAGATATTTGCGGTTTGGTTCGAATCTTTTCAGGTTTGGATAATCCATTTAATTTTTTTTTTAAAGATTAAAATTTATATATACATTAAATTTTTCAAAATCTAAATGTAAAAGTAATATATAACATATAAATTTGAAAAATTAATGCCAAAATACTTAAACTTAAAATAAAATTGGAGTATTTGGAATATCGTTTATCTATTTTAAAAATGTACATTTAACTATTTTATATATTTCTAAGTATTTGGACAAAAAAATCAATAAATATTTTTTCGTATTTGGAGTATCGTTTAGCTATTTTAAAAAAGTACATTTAACTATTTTATATATTTCTAAGTATTTAAGATATATATTTTATATATATCTTAAATATTTGGACAAGAAATCAATAAATACTTTTCGTATTTGGAGTATCGTTTAGCTATTTTAAAAATGTACATTTAATTATTTTATATATTTCTAAGTATTTTGGAAAATTTTTAAAACTCTCATGTGTTTTGTATATTCGTAGATGTTAAATTTAAAAATAATTAATATATTTAAGTACATAAATCTGGTTCGAGTACACTCGAATATCCGAGATATTTCGATTCAGTTTTAGTTCTCTAGATACCAAAATTTCGAATCCGTTTGGATATCTAACCAATTTTAGTTAAAAATTTGTACTAATTTTTGGATTAGATTTAATTCGGTTATCTGGATTCAGTTTTTTGCCCAACGTATATTTTTTATTGTAACAAAAATGTAAACGAAAGGAATGATGGTTCATATTGATTTTGGATATGCAATAATTTTTAAACAAACACACTTTATTATGCGCGATCTATTTAGTTAATCATTATAAATTGTTTAAGACTGATTGGAAAAACGATTGGCTGAACTGAAAAACGTTATCACTGATCACAAAATTTTCAATGTGAGATTTTTAACATTTTTAGTAATTTATTATCGTTTCGAAAATTCAGAATATAACATATAAGAAAAATCTTATTTTATTATTATATGATTAATGTGATTTTTAATTTCTTTTAATAATATAAAAAAAAGAGGATAAAAATTTTTCATCATATCTTTATTATTCATAAACATTAATTGTGATATATATGTTAATCATATTAGGTAATTCCGTATCTTTTATATAAGAAAAGAATATGAAATATTCTTTTATACACTACTAATTAAATATGATAGTTAATATAATAAAATATAACATATGTTTAGTTGGACCAACATATTTCTCAAAGAGTTATAAAAATCATTCTCATGGCTACCAAAAATGTTGTAATGCTACATGATTAACATGATTAATATATAGGGAATTTAAACTACTAATCAAAATTATTATATGTGAAATTTTTAAATGTTTTATTAATTGATAATCGTTTAAAAAATGCAAAATATAACATATATCAAAAAAATCATTTTTTGTTATATAGTTAATGTTATTGTTTAATTTATTTCGCTAATTTAAAATTAAAAAATATGGTTGATACACTAATTTTTATTATTCAAAACCATTAATTATCATATATTTTAGTCACATTAGGCAATTCCGTAATTTTATTTAAGGAAAGAAAAAAGATCATTAATGATAAATTTATAATTTAATAAAAAGCTTATTATAAACATAGATGTACCAACTTTTTTTCTAAGGATTTCTAAGACTCATTATGGTGATGACACATGGCTACCAAAAATGTTGTAATGTTTCTCCTTTAATATATAGGGGATATATAGAGAATTTAAACTACTAATCAAAATTATTATATGTGAAATTTTTAAATGTTTTATTAATTGATAATCGTTTAAAAAATTCAAAATATAACATATATCAAAAAAATCATTTTTTGTTATATAGTTAATGTTATTGTTTAATTTATTTCGCTAATTTAAAATTAAAAAATATGGTTGATACACTAATTTTTATTATTCAAAACCATTAATTATCATATATTTTAGTCACATTAGGCAATTCCGTAATTTTATTTAAGGAAAGAAAAAAGATCATTAATGATAAATTTATAATTTAATAAAAAGCTTATTATAAACATAGATGGACCAACTTTTTTTCTAAGGATTTCTAAGACTCATTATGGTGATGACACATGGCTACCAAAAATGTTGTAATGTTTCTCCTTTAATATATAGGAGATATATTTTTAAATTATATATATATAGTTATCTTATATGTATATATTATTAATATATTTTTATATTCAGAGATATCAGTTTGGTTCTCGATTCGGTTCTGGTTCTGTTTGGTTATTTTGAATACAGAAATATAGGAACAGTTGGGGTATTTTTAGGTTTTGGTTCAGTTCAAGTTTTAGGTTCCTGTTTTTTTACCAAGCCTAAAAAGGAATGTTACCGTAGAGGAAGCTAGCGAGGCTTCCAGGCGATATATAATCTGAGAGAATAAGCTTTTCATGTTGCGTAGGACCCCAGTAGTATCCTCGGAGAGTCACAACATTAGGATGCCTAATGTTAGCAAACTTCTTAACTTCTTTAGCAAACTCTTTTCTCTGCTTTGCCACGCCTTCTCTTAGCCACTTCACTGTTAAAAACACTCCGTTATCAAGCGTTGCCTTGTAAGAAGTCCCGTGGCTACTTCTACCTAGAACTTCAGCTGGTGCCCTTGACAATTCCTCTGGAGTCAGCTTGATCGAATCATCCAGAAACTGCAGCTCTCCCACAAGTCTATCTGGTGACCTAACATCAAGCCGAGCTAGCTGCTGATCAGGTGGGAGTGAATCTCCTGAGCTAGGAGACCAAGATAGATTACTGGTTTTGGAAGGAGAGACACCAGTTGCAACAGTTAGTTTCTCGTCTGGACTGAGGATTTCAGAAGACGAGACTTTTCTTGAAGCAAGGAGATCCTCAGCAGAGACAACCATACCACCTCCACTGCCTGAGGGGATTGTTTGAGCCCGCTTGTTTATATCTTTACCTGTGAGACTACGCTCTTCCTTCCTTCTTGATTTGCAGATGCAGAATAGGAGAATAGCCACAAGGCTGAGTATTATTAGAGCGATGACGCAGGAAACTATTATGACAACCTTAATAAGTAAGTTCCTTGGTTTCCTCTTGGAAACTTCTGATCCAGGGGATCCAGCAGGTAAGAGGAGCTTGGTGTTTCCAGGATAAAAGGAAGGCGGTGGGAAGTTCTTCAGATTCTCTGGCACAGTACCTGATAGATCATTGTATGACACATTAAACGCCACAAGGCTGGCAGATAAGTTGCTTGGGAGTGGTCCAGTGAAATCATTCTGAGACACGTCTAATGAGCTTAAAGAGACCATTTCATTCATGGAGTCAGGCAAAGTTCCAGACAAATTATTAGCTGCGAGATTCAGCACTTGGAGACTGGTCAAGGACCCGAGTAAACCAGGAAGATCGCCATCAAACCGGTTGTGAGAAAGATCAAGAACACGGATTCTGGAACCAGAAGAAGGCATGGGTCCAATGTTACCTGTCATGCCATTGTATTGAAGGTGTATGTCCTCCAAAGTGGGCATGGATAGTAGCCCACTTGGTAATGGCCCATCCAAGCTGTTAGAACTTATATCAAGAACCCGAAGTTTCGGATACAGAGTAGGAATCCGTTCTGGAAGTGAGCCTGTGAGCTTATTGTAAGAGAGATTAAGATGATTAGCACGCAGAAGCTGAGGAGATACATCTGGGAACAACCCAGTGAAACGGTTCTGGCTGAGATCAAGATACTCCACATTCTCCCATTTTGACCATCTTGTCAGATTACCTTCAAACTGGTTGTTTGAGAGATCAAGTAAGACGCAGCTCCCGGTCAAGAGAGGAAGCTCTCCGGTCAGTGAGTTTGAAGAAAGATCAAGGCTGTGTAGAGTTGTTGACATGATATCACTTATTGGCCCTGAAACACATAACACAAAATATATTAGATTTAGTTTTTTTTTTGGTGCCACTCCGTAGAATATAAAGCAAAGAGCATACCTGAGAGATTGTTGCCACTTAAATCCAGTGTAGTCAAAAGCAAGGAGTCACTTTTTAATAGGTTATTGGGAAGTGAACCAGAGATTTTATTGTTGCTGAGCTTGAGTACTTGAAGGTCATATGCATAGTTGAAACCTGGTAACTCTCCGGATAACTGGTTGTAGCTAAGATCCAAGACTTTCAAGTTCTGAAACAGCTGAAACCCACTAGTCAATGAACCTTCAAGCTGATTGTTGCTGAGGTTTAAGTGCTTGATGCTCTCAGATACACCAGGTAAGAGCTTTCCAGACGTTGTCACTAATCTATTCCCACTGAGATCGACATAGCTCGCATTTGTTAAAATGAAAAACTCGCCGTCAAGATTACCATCAAATGAGTTACCATGCAAGTCAAGCACTTGAAGACTCGAAAGTAACTCAAAGCCCCTTGGGATTTTCCCTGTGAATCCATTAGAAGAAAGATTCAAGTACAGCAGCTCGTTAAGCCTTGTCAAGGACTTTGGCAAAGGTCCAGATAAGGAGTTGCGGCTCATATCCAAAGACTGAAGAGAAATCAAACCTCCTATAGACTCTGGAACCTCACCAGAGAAGTTGTTACCAGCTAAAGAAAGATTCTTCAAGCTCAATGATCTACCAATCTCTTTAGGAAATGAAGAAGAGAAGTTGTTACCAGCTATAGAAAGATTCTTCAAGCTCACTGCTCTACCGAACTCTTTAGGCAATGAAGAAGAGAAGAGGTTATCAGACAAATCCAGGTACTGGAGGCTTTTGAAACTGCTTAAACTACTTGGTAAGACACCAGAGATGGAGTTGTTAGCCATAGATAGTTTGACAAGCATTGTCAAGTTGGAGAACAAACTCAAATCAACATCTGCAGACAAACCCAAATTGTCTAAAACCACACCAGCCACGTTACCACCGTTGCAGACAACACCGTTCCAGGAAGAAGGGCAGCCATTGAAGTCTATGGACTCATCGTTCCATGAGTTGAGAACAAAACCTGTAGGGTCATGTTTGATCCCTTTCTTGAACTCAAGCAATGCCATGATGTCCTGTGAAGGAAGTTGTCCCATTGCAGAGAGGAAAAACATGAATAGTAACAAAATCCTCATCCTTTGACTTCAATAATTTTCCCCCAAAGCTACAGTTTTTTTGCAGAAAGTCAGCAACTTTTACAACTCACCAACACAGCCCAAGTAAATCTGACAGAAAATTAATGAAGAAAAATCAAAACCCATCAAAGATACTAACAAAAGTTTCAATCTTTCGTCCAAAAAAAAACACCAATGCACAGAAGGGACAAACATAAAGAGGAGTTGAAGAAAGCTAACCTTGTAAGGACAAAATGCAGTAGACAAGTGAGAAGAGAGACAAGCTTGAACCTTAGGGAATCAGCTGAAAGAAACATTAAATGAACAATGGGCTAATTCAATATTGGGACCCATTTCGAGATCTACCCTAACCGCGAAGCAAAGAGATTATACGGAAAAAAGGAAGGATTTTAATCTTACCGGAATCACTGCAAGAACAATGCCGACAGTGTTGAAGAAGAAGAAAGACAGAACCTTTGAGGCAGAATCATTTTGTTTCTTAGCTCATGCAACTGATGCTACCGAGTGTTTGGATTTGGTTTCTTTCAACACAGTAGAGTGAGTGAGCCACTAAGAAAGTGAGAAATTTTTGTAGGTTACTGTTTTAAAACAAAAGAAACTTTTAGTGTCACAAGTTCACTGTTTTAAGAACCAAACAAAGAGGGCGAAAACAAAGGTGAAGTTGGAAAATTGCTCGTTTTCACGTACGACAGTGACGAACGACAAGGACTCGGTAAAGAGGGTGAATGTCTTTGAAGCGTGTGAACGGGAAAATACCAAATATATAAATTGAAAACAAAAGGAAAGAAAATGGGAAAATTAGTATATTTAGTTTCTGGGGTTCACGAGAAAGAGTATTACTACTAGTCTTCTTTAATTTACTTTTTCATAGGCTTTTCAGACGTAAAAAGACGAAAGATTAGTGGGAGATATATTCGTTTTTTTTATAATACTTTAATGTGTAACTAGATTTTGACCCGCCCTTAAAGGGCGGGTATATTTTATATTTTTAAAAATTTAATTTTTACATTTGTGTTTTTCTTTGTAATCATATTTATGATTTTTTAAATATAATTTAACTTTTTATATTTATGATTTTCACTGAAATCATATTTTTTCTAATCCTATTTAGAAAAAAAAATTGGGTCTTATGAATTGTGATCTAATGTAAATAAAAAAAAGTAACCTTTGAAAGTGCGGAATTAATTTTTTGACGATAATCTTTTTTATTTACCTAAATTTTTAATTTTATATATAATTAATTTTTACATGAACTATTTTCTTTAGTATATTTGATGAATTAAGGTTTTAGTCGAGAGTTTTGACCCACAAAAGATATAATGTTTTTTAATTTAAATATTTATAGATAAGTTTTCATGTAACTATATTAAATATGTTAAGTTGCATAATTATACACTTGTGTGACTGTGTCATATGCAGTTAAGAAATATTTTCAAACTTTATTTCTAAAAGTTGCAATATATTATATTTCATAAATATAAATATTTGAAATATAAACATGTACTTGAGATATTTGATTATATATTTATTTTGAAATAGTACCTAAAATAAGTATTTAAATTTTAAATAAGTATCTTAAATATCCAATTCTATAAAAATAAATATTTAATATGTTTTGCATTTAAATTTTGTATTTAACTATGGATATATCAGAACCGAACTAATATAACTCGAATTCGAACGATATATTGTTGTAGTATGGGTTTTGGGAAGTGATACAAATCAGAACGAAAACTGATATGTTGTATCTTAACATGATCCGTATTTGTAATATGATTTTTTTTCATTTGTTATATGTGTCAAATTTTATTTTCTCATAATACTAATTAAATATTTATTATAATATATCAACATGTGTCATACGTGATAAATTTTTATTCTTTTTATGAAATAAGCTGCAAAAAATGTAATTGTAAATTATAATATATAATAATCCAATAATATTAATGTCAATCAAGTTTAGTATTGTGTTTTATCAAATTTAATTATTAAACTATATTTAATATTCTAGTTTAGATATTATATTAAAATATAAGTTACTCATTATTTTAAATATTTTACAAAAATTAATTGATTGTTATTAATTGATGTTAGTAATAGCTTTTTATTGATACGAATATATATACAGAATGGTATGGCATATAATAGATGAATTGCTGCTGTCAATGATAATGTGGTTGATGCATTTATTAAATATGTTTTTTTTTTTGCTAAAGGATTAAATTTATTAATTTTTAAATATGTTGTAGTCGGATTTTTCTTTCTTTGCTAGTATATAATTAGTGTATACGTGATTCTGTTTTCTCTGTTCACGTAATGGATCCCGAATTATAGGAAGTAAAGGGATTGGAAGTTATATAATACCAAATCTCGTTATAGATATGTTATAAATATTGGCAGTTAATTATTCAGAGGTAGATCTAATGGCAATAGAAGTAATATTCCAAGGAGTTGTATGGGCAAATAATAAGGATGATCCTGTTTTAATAAGTTAGATTAAGGAAGTACCCGCCAAAAGAATCTTAAAACTCACTTATGTTAAAAAAAAATTCACTTATGTATTAGTGGACGCAAAAGGCTTATGCAATATGATTTGTAACAATGTTCTAAAAATCCGTTTACACTTAGTTTAGACGTCCACCTGATCAAAATATCAGATATGAAGGAAACTACTTAAAAAAAAAAAAAAAATTAGTGTAGACATTGAATAATCCTCTACAAAACGTTTAAAGATCACCTAGCAATCGGTTCTTTTTAGCTGTTTTTTGCTTTTATGGTAAAGGGCAAAATGTCATTAACTGTGTCGAGAGATCAAGACGACATTGGGAAACTAAGCTAGAATTGTGCAGGCACTTTTAAAATCTCGTTTATAAAATTTACAGAAAGAAATACAAATGAATACGGAAAGTATGGAATAAATTAATTAATCGCAACAACTGAGAACAAAAATAAGGAGCTTTGAATATTTGGGAAAGAGTAATGAAATGAATATTTGTTAGTTCGAGCAGTCCTACATTTATTTATCAGCGACAAAAAGTAGAAGGGACATAAATACACAAGAGGTATGGGGTCCTTCATGGTTGACACTAGTCAATAAAAAATGGGGATTAATTTTATCATTTTGAAAAATGATGTGATGATGTGTTCACCTATAAGTAAAAGTAAAACTCAAAGCTCGTTTTAGTTCTTTTACCTTAACTGTAAAAACCCAAAACCTTTATTAATGTTAACTGTCTACTCTGCTCTACTTGAGCGTGATTGGAGTCAATTACTATTTTGCCCCCAGCCTTAAGTTCGTTTATTAATAGACAAGCCCTTGAAGTTTTGTGCTTTCCGTTCTTGATCTTTTACTCGGACGATCTCTGAGGAAGAAGAACACACGAGGATTCGAGTTCCGGGAAACTCTTTCTCGAGAAAATCGAAAGTGGTGAACTTTCTCAGATCGAGATTAACATCAAAATGTGTCCCTTCGAAGTTCGTCGTGCTCCACCTGGAGTTTACTGGACTCCACCGCCGGCGAGAAGAACAGATCATGCGGCGGCGATGACGATGTCGGAGAGGAGAAGACCACCGTCTTCTGAGAAACCTGATCCCTTTCACATCGTCCACAAGGTTCCTTCTGGTGATTCGCCTTACGTCAGAGCCAAGCATGCGCAGGTTATTGAATTTTTTTACGCGGGAAAATTGATTTAGGGTTTCTAATTTTAGTTTCTTGAATTCTTGCTAAACACGTATTTGATTTGTGGTTTCTCTCAAACATACAGTTGGTATCTAAAGATCCGAACAGAGCTATATCATTGTTTTGGGCTGCAATAAACGCTGGAGATCGTGTTGATAGTGCGTTGAAGGACATGGCTGTTGTTATGAAACAGCTTGACCGGTCTGATGAGGGTATCGAAGCTATAAAGTCCTTTCGTTATCTCTGTCCTTTCGAGGCTCAAGACTCCATTGACAACTTGCTCCTCGAGCTTTACAAAGTAAAATCAAAGTCTCTATCTTTTGTTTCTTGTGTAAGTGTTTATGGATGTGTTGAAATGGGTTTTTGCAGAAGTCTGGGAGGATTCAAGAAGAAGCTGAGTTGCTTGAGCACAAGCTGAAAGTGCTTGAACAAGGAAATGGGTTTGGTGGTAGAATCGTGAGAGCAAAAAGGGTGCAAGGGAAACATGTCACCATGACTATCGAGCAAGAGAAAGCAAGGTACCAAGACTTGAGTCTATTAATCTCAGTGAGTACTTTGACTCTTGAGCTGACGTTTTTATTCTTGTTTGAACGTTTTAGGACTCTAGGAAACTTGGGATGGGTACATTTACAGCTACATAACTATGGAATTGCAGAGCAGTATTACAGGTTTTGGTTCTTGTTAGTTAGTGTGTTTGTATCTTGTGAGTATTTTCCTTATATGCAATTATGTATCCATGAACAGGAGAGCTTTGTGTTTGGAACCAGACAAAAACAAACAGTGCAACCTCGCCATCTGCTTGATGCGTATGGGTCGAATCACAGAAGCTAAATCTCTGATTGATAGTGTAAGAGATTCAGCTGCAGAGAGTGAGTCGGGAGATGAACCATTCTCAAAGTCTTATGACAGAGCCGTTGAGATGTTAGCAGAAGTGGAATCGAAAGATCCAGAAGGTGTTGGTCTTTCGGATAAGTTCTACGCAGGATGTTCATTTGCAAATGGAACAATGAAGGAAAACAAAGCTCCTAGAAACGCAAACAGGAACCACTCGCATGTTCCTCCTTCTCCAGCATCTGTTAGACAAAACTCTGCAGGTCTGTTTACACAACCACGAGGATGCAAATTGGATCAGAGAAATGGGGTGAATGAGGAAGAGACAGCTGGTGCAGCTCGAAAGCTATTGTTTGACAGATCTGAACGTGTTAAGATTTTGAAGAGAGGAGAAGAAGAACCCATGAAAGGGAAGAAGCTGGACCAGAACATGATTCATGATCTCCATGAATACATCAAAGACACTGCAGACTGTACAAAGAGTGCATCTAAGAAAAGCTGGGCAGATATGGCTGAAGAGGAAGATGAAGAAAGAGTGCAGTCAGAGCTAAAAACCGCAGAGACTTAGGATCTAACTGTTTATACAGTTTTTTTGGTCGGAGAAGTTGTATAGGCTTGATATTGAAATGTTTGCATAGGCATATGGGCTTACATTCCAGGACAAATCCTTAGTTCAATAACAAAGCACACAAAGCACATAAATAGAGAAACTTCAATTCAAGATAAAAAGAAATGAGTGGCACGACTTACAGCTTGTGTAATCATCTTTTCTTAAGCTCCTTCTTTCTTCTTCCTCGTCCTCCTCATACTCCTCTTCACCCACTGTAGCATCCTGATATTGCTGGTACTCTGCAACAAGAATCGTTCATGTTACTCTCAGCTTCGTGAACTCCATCTCGTCCATTCCTTCTCCCGTATACCAATGAAGGAAAGCTTTTCTCCTGAACATAGCAGTGAACTGTTCACTCACACGCCTGAACATTTCCTGGATCGAAGTCGAGTTTCCTATGAAAGTCGACGCCATTTTCAAACCCGTGGGAGCTATATCGCAGACGCTTGATTTCATGTTGTTTGGAATCCATTCAACAAAGTACGATGAGTTCTTGTTCTGGACGTTCATCAACCTCTTTAGTACTCATCTTCCCACGGAACAGAGCAGAAGCGGTCAAGTAACGTCCATGGCGAAGATCAACTGCACAAATCATGTTTTTGGCGTCCCACATCTGTCGGGTTAGTTCAGGGACACTCAAGGCGCTGTATTGTTGTGACCCTCTTGATGTCAATGGCGCAAAACCCACCATGAAGAAGTGGAGCCTTGGGAAAGGGATGAGATTGACAGCGAGCTTTCTAAGGTCGGAGTTTAGTTGACCAGGGAAAGGGAGACAGCATGTGACACCACTCATTGTAGCTGAGATGAGGTGGTTAAGGTCACCAACTAAGGAAACAAGAACAAACAAGAGTCAGGGTTTTTCAAAGTACAATCACATGGGAAAACAAGAGGCGTTGTGATACTCACATGTAGGATTAGAGAGCTTCAAAGTGCGGAAACAGATATCGTATAGAGCTTCGTTATCCAAAACCATACATTCATCAGCGTTCTCAACAAGCTGGTGAACAAAGAGTGTAGCATTGTATGGCTCAACAACGGTGTCGGAGACTTAAGGAGAAGGGACAACAGAGAAAGTCATCATCATACGATCAGGATATTCTTCCCCTATCTTGGAAATAAGAAGAGTTCCCATGCCAGAGCCAGTTCCTCCTCGCAAAGAATGACATACTTGAAAACCTGTTCAATTAACCAAAAAAGCCGGTTCCATTAATTTTACCTAAATCGAACCAAGAATCAAAGACCTCAACCAGAGACAAACCTAATTTTATAAATAGCCAACTAGTCCTATATTTATATGCTGAAAGAACCGAAGTGATCAGACTCTGAACCGAAACCCAAAATATCGAAAGAGCTGGTTCCAATTATTTGACCTAAACCGAACCAATAGCCAAACGAAAAACAAACGAATTTTATAAACCTGAGTTATTATATTTATATACTTAAGGAACTGAAAGTGATCAGACTCTGAAAACCAAAAGAGCTGGTTTCCAAACTTTTATCAAAGCCGAACGAAAAAAAACAAACCGAGTTTTATAAATAATCTAAAGTACCTACCTATATTTCTACAGTCACTGAACCACATATAGAAACAATTGAACCGAAAACCAAATCACAAATCTAAATCAAGAAATGCTAACGACTCATCATTAGGCACGTGATAAACCCAGGCGTCACGTGTACTACTAACAAAATTCGAATCACATTTCTCAGCCTCCTTCCTCACAACATCAAGCACCGAATCAATCAACTCAGCTCCCTCCATATAATGCCCAGTTCTTCCCAGCGCCAGACTGCCCAAACACGAAGTTATCAGGCCTAAAAATCTGCCCGAAAGGCCCGGATCTGAGGGAATCCATCGTACCAGGCTCCAGATCCATGAGTACGGCGCGTGGGACGTACTTTCCCCCGCTAGCTTCGTTGTAATAGACATTGATCCTCTCGAGCTGGAGATCCGAGTCGCCGCAGTACTGACCGGTGGGGTCTATGGCGTGCTCGCCGCAGATGACTTCCTAGAACTTGGCGCCGATCTGGTTTCCGCATTGGCCTCCTTGGATGTGAAGGATCTCTCTCATCCTTTGGGATCGCTTTTCGTTTTCTCTGGGAAATTAAAACAAAAGAACTTTTTGAATTGGGTAGTAATCAGCTATATATAGTTTACGTTCTTCCTTGTTTTAAAATTCTCCCGTAATTTGCAATACAGTCCTTTAGCTTTTCTTGGTGTTTTAACTTTACCCTAATGTCTTTTTTTTGGAGCAAAAGTCTCTTTATGTCTTTCTATAGGTTGTTGTTGATATATTAAGGTTTGATTTTGCTATCAGTGGGTTTTCCCTTGTTGCTTAGAGCTAATTAATCTGTTTACACCATTTTAGGCATGTAGTTATTTAGCAAATCCACCATAATGGTGCTGATAACAAATAAACCCTAGACAAAAATATCCACTATTCATCCACGATCTCTTATTACTAGAGTCAAATGATCCAATATCCTAAAACTAATATCATATTAGCTATCTACCTTGAACAGTAAATTTATATGATCCAGACAATGCAAATAGATGTTTTTGCACTTAACGAATGTCACACATGTGCAAGAACTTTAACGACGACAAATCAAGAACCACCACATGAAACTTCCCGGCGAACCGGTTGTTGCTGAGAGAGTCAACTTTTCCCAAATCAAATCTTCCCAAATCAAATCCTTCCTGCTTTTCAAAACTAAACCCTAACCTCCCTATGGATTAGTGAACCCATAGACAAATATTTAAGTTTTATATCTTTCAAATTCGGAAAAATATATTTTAAAACCCACGCCATCAGAGGTGGGAGAATGGTGTCACGTCGGGTTGAGGAGGAGCCCTAAAAAACCACCACCAAAAAATATCCCTAATTATATTTTCCCCCTTTTTCTCTTTAATATTTTGTTTGCCGTTGGATGAATCTGATTTCGTTATAGGAAAGAGGAGCATTGGATGAGAAGGAGAGAGAATTGACAGACAAGAAGAAGGAGGAGAAATTGAGTGGTGTTGTCTGCGAGGATAAAGGAGAGAGAGAGAGAGAGAGAGAGAGAGAGAGAGAGAGAGAGAGAGAGAGAGAGAGAGAGAGAGAGAGAGAAGAAGATAGGGACAGTAAAGTTTTTGTTTTTTTTATACAGTGCAATATAAAGCTTTCAGGAATTTTCCTAATTATGGACTTAGTAGTGTGTACCGAGTGTAATTTCTCTATTCCTATTCTCCTTCCATTTAAACCCTCTAATTGAAAATTAGCGAATCATTCACTCTAAAATGAGTTTTTCTCATCCAAAACCATCTTGATATCACTCACGATGAACCGTTCTTCATCTTTCCTACCTCTCCAAAGCGTTTTTTCTTGTGTCAGTTTAAGTAATTGCAGTTGTAAAGATTTAGACACGTCTCTTTTTTTTCATTTCAAGTCAATTTTCTACACATATTTTCACCTAACATTATGTGATCCTTTTTGCAGGAAACAAATCAGAGATGTATTTGTACATACATAATTTTTTATTTGTATACCAAAATAAATTTTACGTATTAATATAATTGTAAACTAATTATTTTTAGGTGTTTATACAACATAAGGAAAAATTGAACAAGGAAGATAAATATAAATGATAAGTTATAAAATTGTTAATGTTGAAGATGCAAAATATAACGCAAATTAATTTTAAAATAAATTATTTTAAAATAATGATAATTTTTTTGCGGTGTAATAAACTTTAAAAATATATGATAACAAAGTTATAACAAAATTTATACAACTAGAAACATGTTATTTTGATATAGTAAAACTGTTGAATCTCATGTTTATATTAATCTATGTCTAAAATAATGACATTACATCATTTAAGAATTAAGATATTTTATGTTATATAATTATTTAATCAAATTTACTTTTTTGAAATACAGTTATTTAGATTTACTTAAAATATGTATGTAATAAAGTAATTAAAGAAAAACAAAATTAATAATAAAATATTTATTTTTTCAATGAAAATCTTGGTCAAAGGAATCAATGTTTGATAAGATAGTATGAAGATTGGAGAGAATTTGACAATGAATTTATTTGGTTAGTCAATTGTGATTTTATATTAAATTCTAAATAAAAAATATGTAAGAAAGGGAGAAAGAGAGGGAGATATGGTGATGATAAGGATTAGAGAGTCGGTTATGATCATAATGAAGATAAAAAATAATATAAGTGAGAGACTGAATATAAGTGAGATAGATTCTGAAATCATTTATTAGTACTATGTCAAAGTGTTTAGAAAATTTAACAAAATCTGGTGAAAATTTTGCAACCAAAAAGAGATAAAAAGAGTCTTAAAATGAAATATTGAGGATCATATTAATGACGAAGGTAAGAATGAATATAGATGATTGTGAGAGAGTGAATGTAAGTTTAAGAGATTTTGAGATTATTTGATCAACTAAGAGATAGAGAGAGAAAGAAAAGAGAGCGAGAGAGGTGTACAAAGACATACAAAAATAATTCAAAGAGAGATAAATAAGAAACAAAACGAATGTGTGAAAAAATACAAGGAGAAACGAAATGAGTAAAATAGAAAAATATATTAAAAAAACAGAGTATTTATGTAAAAGAGAAAGAAAATTACAATATATTTATACATTTATATTATTTTTTATTCATGCAATGTATAGATTATATTAATTTCCGCACAGGTGTGCGGGCCGTCCACTTAGTTCCACATAATTCAGATGAAATAAAAAAATATGCTCTTGCTCACATTGTCTGTTATTGAGTTTGTAGCTGTGCAAAATATTTGTTTTGTCAACAACATCTATCTTATTAAAACTGGATCATAACCAGTTGATATTTGTTGGATACATACTATTCTTACGTTTAAATATAGGGGTTTTTGCAAAACCAACCTAAAATTTCAAGTCAAACACAAAACCAACCTCTTTTTTTTTGTCCATTACTATTCACTCTTAAAAAACCTAAACTCTCCTCATGTTTCCACTTATTTACCAAATTGCCATTATTTTTAAATCTGATTTTATCTTCGAAAATTATTAAAAACCTATTACACCCTAAACATTTCTCCTTATTTACCATAATGCCATTGTCATCAATATTTGCAACCACCCAAAACCACCATTGATGAGCTCTTTAAGCTTGTGTTTATGAAATTTCAACCACTTATTTCACTTTCTAAACAAACAATACTTCATTTCCTCTCATTTCCTCTCTATTTTCATCT
>CAKOAT010410710.1:187658-215806 GCA_932364175.1 Eruca vesicaria subsp. sativa | reverse complement strand
TGTCATTATCCTCCCTTGTATTTATCCATATGTTGTAGATATCCTAATCATTATAGGATTAGGATAATCATCCCCTTTATTTGTAGCAATCCTTATCTCCTAAGGAATATGCTTTATTCTCTTGTATGTATATATATATGTGTAACCACGTGATTAATAATACAATGAGAGTTACAACCTTCTTTATTCTTTAACAATATTTTAGTTTTTACAATTATCAAATTATTTTGATGAAATATCAAAATTAGATATTAAAAACAAAAGAATTAGATAAGATTGTGCATAGATTTGTACTAACTTTATTAGACTAATTTAAATTGATTTTTACCCATTTAAAATATTTTAAACAGATTTGAGTTGTATCAATCAGATTTTTTATAAAAATTGTTTTGGTTATGACTAATTTTTCAGGTTTATATGCGCCATCTAGACTGATTTTTATAACCATGCAGAAAACAGATGAGAACATAAATGTAACAAATTCATATATCTAATTTGGTACCAGATTTTTTTTAAAAATTGTTTTGGTTATGACTAATTTTTCAGGTTTATATGCGTCGTCTAGACTGATTTTTATAACCATGCAGAAAACAGATGAGAACATAAATGTAACAAATTCATATATCTACATTTGGTACCTCCAAGGCCTGATTTATTCCTTTCGAATTTGTAAGTGGGAGGGAAAGTGATTAATGCCTCACGCATTCCTTGGAAGACTTTACCAAGCTTCATCTCTTGTCTAAGCTGGTCCATTTCTCTAAGCCAGTCAAAAGATCGCTGCGTAATGAAGTCTCTAGCTTCATCATAGCTTATACCATACAGCCTATAGTTAAAGTCCCCACAAAATGTGATCATGTCTGCTGCTGCTAAATCAGACTTAACTTCTTCAGCTCCGGGACTTGGATTCTGAGAAACACAGAAACATGTGAAGCCTGGGATAGAATTTAAGTGTTGTTGTAGTAATGGTGAATATGATAAAGAACATACAGTGGTGGTCTTTAGTGTATAAGCTGCTGTTGAGGCACCAGCTGCAAGAGAGAGTGCCCATGGCAAACCAGAAGAATAAAGCAGCCAAAATAAATATGTGGAAAAGCCAAGTGAGCAAGACAAGAACAGTAACAGCACCATACCAGCTGCAGCAGCGTTACTTAGAGTTTGTCCTCGTGAGAAGACCATTAACCGGAAAATGTGATTGAAATCAGCGTTTCTACGGTTAACTGCCTCCAAATGCGCAGCCAAGTGGCAGTTCACAAAGCACATGGTCCGGTCATAAACTCTGATTCTCAGACCCACACCTCCCTATATAGACAAGTAGGAGATCAAAATGTTACATAAAATAAATTTGAACTCAGCAATATATTGACACTGAGCTCACGTTTCAATATATAGACTACATTTTCATTCGCACAACCGTGCATATTTTCTTTTTATACTATAATGTTATAATTTATATAATAAAATTTACCACTAATATAATATAAACCGGTGCTATATATCATCTAACTTTATAATAATTTTTTGGATTCTTAATATTATTACTATAAATTTTGTATCTTTGTGACAAAATTTATTTAGAAAACATTATTATATAACAATATACTACGTCACATTACTATATATTACTTCCTCATTTGCATCTTAACAATCACACAAGAGACATAAAAGATACTAAAGTGCCAGAAGGCATGAGTGTGTATAGGCTCCATAATCAAAAATTAAGAAGTGGAGATAGTGTAAGACCTACCTTGTTGCCAATGGCACGGCCAAAGCCACATGGGACTGCTGCAACATCAAGATCTCCAACATGTGTTCTAATCTCCTTCCTCGCCCTAAGCAGAAAATTATAATATACAAGTAGTTAAACATGGGAATAAAAAACAAATGACACATACATTAGTTGATTAATGACTAAAAATTTCACTAACCAAAGAGATATAAGAAGCCCTGCCAACTGCCTTGAACCCATACGATCAAATGTTTTCTTCTCATCAAGTGCTTTTCCAATTGCATCAATCCACCATTGTCCCTGAACACTTCCTTCAAGTCCAACCTACAACCACAAAATAAAGGTAAAAGCTTTGCGTTCAAGCAACATCAAAAGTGTACTAAAAGGAGTTACCGTTTCCTTAGCAGCAGACATGGCAAGGAAACCTGCCCCCATATCCACTTCTTGCAACCCAACAACAACAATACCAACATCTGAAGTAACCGAGCCCAGCCAAGACATAAGTGCACTATGTGAAGCCTGTCGTTGACCAACATTCCAAGTACCAACCAAAATCCTAACACTATCTTTTCTAGCATATAAAGTTTCCTTTTGAGACAACTCTGTTCGGATAATATTGTCTATAGGTCCTGGAGACGTCACATACCATCCTCTTACTCCACCATGAGTAGCCAAACTAAATACAAAACCACCACCTGCTGCTAGCTTTATCACAGGCTCATTATGTGAAACCCAGCTTGCTACTAAATCTCCATCAAGATCCAACACCTGGATGTAGCCACTTGCATATCCCACATAGATTCGATCACCAAAAGTGCAAAAGCACAGAACAGCCCTGTGATGATGATTCACATACCGCATGCGGGTTCCATCTCCATCCCACTGGACAATAAGGCCACTCATGTTACCTGTCCAAATAGTTCCATCTACAGCTAAGACGATCGCTTCTGTTTTCCTTGTATCTTCCACCACAAACCCTCCTGCACTTCTAGTGGCTACTCGGCGAACAGCACCTGCAGCTCCCATTATGGCGTTACGTGATCTTTGTATAAAGCCTGGTGATTTTTCCTTTTTGGAAGGTGTGGGAAGCTTCACTTTCGTCTCATGGTCACCTTGTTGGCCATGCATAGGTGGCATGTCTGCACGACACTCAATTTGCCCATCGACATCGAAAACTTTCAAGAGGTCTTTACTCCGAGCATCCCTGGCACAGATCAAAAGTGATTAAAAAAACAGAACATAAACTAATGTTCAAAAAATTGTTATGCCTTAACTAAGGCCCGGGGCATGGACAACGTCTAGATATTAGATATTACTGATTTATTTATTAAATATTTTGTATTTATATCCAATATTTTAACTTTTGGGGTTTAATTATAAAAATATCTAATGACTTATAAAAAAAATTGGATATACAAAATAAAAAATCAAACAAATTTGTGTACTTCCCATTAGTCTTGATTTAGCTTAATTTACACCGATGTAGATTGATTTATTTAGATCAATTTAAATTGATTTAAGACAGATTAAACTGATTGAGCTATTTAAATCGAATTTTAATAAACCAGTGTGTCATTTGCTAGAGAAGAAATAAGACCTACCAGATTGAGAATGAGAGTGACTGCACAGCCCACACTTTAGCTCTAACTGTATCATTTAACAAATACTTCACTTCAGAGGAAGATATGCTGCATGTCCCATTGACAGTAACTTGGCTCCTAAGGTCAATGGGAGACCTCTCTATTAGCAACGCAGCCATGTGTTTCTCCTCCAGTTTAAGCATAAGAGACTTCTCCAACGACTCCCAAGGCCATATTTTGATCACACCTCCTTCAGAACATGACCACATGTCACCATAAGAGCTAATGACAATTGAATTCACAGGACCACGATGAGCTAGCCATGAGATTCTCTCCTTAAAAGGATTTAAATCATCATCACAAGCACCATTACAAGGCCTCTGATCCATCTTCCAAGCCCGGATCTTTCCATCTTTATGCCCACTCCACAAAAGCTTGTTGCTTAGATCAGCAACCAAACACATTGTTGGAGCCGTAGTAACCGACTCATGAAACGGCGACGTATCCTCATCCCCACGCCGTACCTGTCCTTCTCCCGCACACTCTGCCACGTAAGCCTCATCCAAATTCCAGAACCTCACGCCGTTCTCTTGACCCGCCCATAGCTGCGTCTCCGTACAAGCAATGTTCCTCAAGAACTTCCCATTCTGCGTCTCTCTCAACGGATGCGGCCTCAGCTCCAGACACGGCGGCCGTCCGGGATGCACCGCCGCCCGCACCGGCGCCTTGAATATCCCCGCGCCTCCTCCCGCCCCGATGAACTCCGGGAGGGGCTCGACGCCGTCGTCTCCGACGACGGCGTTGGGAGGAGGCGTGACGACGGCGTAACCGTCGCCGGTGACGGTTCCGTCTGCGACGTTGTCGCCGTTTACGACGACTCCTCCGGTGGAGAATTCGTCGTCGGAGGAGTCGAAGTAGACGGCGGTTTCGGCGGCTAAGGTGGCGGATTGAGGGATCTCTTCGAGGCTGTGTTTGCGGTTGCGGCGGATGTTAGGGTGTGGCTTTAGGTCGAATTGGTGGCTGAAGGATTGTGTTTTGCGGTGAGGAGGAGCGGGGACGACGGAGGCTAACGCCGCCTCGTCTTCTCCTTCGATGATTAGCGTATCCATTGATGATGATTAGGGGAGGATGATGAGAGGAACTCAAAGGATTGGAGAATGGTGAAGAAAAGAAAAGTGAGAGAGTAAGTGAGAGGATGAGAGGAAAGCACGCACGTGGTTGCGGGAGAGAGAGAGAGAGAAGCATGGAGACGACGAGAAATGTACGGAAGCGAATGTTCTTTTGTTATTCTTGTCTTCATGAGTGTTGTACACGGAAGCGAGTGTTTTTAGTTTATTAGGGTAACGTCGTCGTATCATTCTTTCCATTTATAGCTTATGCTTTTATTGTCTTCATCAGTGTTGATGTCAATTCACAATTTTTTTTTTTGAACTAGTCAATTCAGAAGTTTTCTCACAATTTTTGTCAAAATGTTATTTATTATTGGTAGATCATGGGAAAAGATTGTTTTATTTATTATTGATAAATCATCAAATGAGAAATAATATCCAGTTGGTAAGATATCAAATAAATAAGAACATATGATTATTCGGAATGTCTTAAGACGGGTTTCTTAAGGGAATATAAGAAAATCTTCTAAAAAATTCTATAAGAAACTTCGGATAATCATGCTTTAAAAACGACTTGTTTAGTCTAAATACAACAACAAGAGCCTTATTTAATAGGGGTTGTGTTAGAACCAAAAGGGAAAATTGCTCACAAGATGAGCAAAATCAAAGAAAGATGTAACTTGTAAGCAACTAGTTTAACGAACCTAAATGATCAAGACTCCATAAGCCTATCCATTATGAGCTTCAAGACCACAAGAGCATCAACCGTCACTGCTACTTTTACGTATGGTTCACATCACATGTTTTCTTGGCCCCATAGTCCAAAGTTTTGTTTTGTTCTAATCTTCTGCATAAAATCAGCTAGCTAATGCTTCAAAACTTCCTATTGAAAGGCTTCAGATCATATAATCCTGTTTTCATGAATCTTTGGCCATTAAAAACACAAGGCTCCAAATGATGATCAAAGGAATGAGTGGGAATAGTCAGTTCCTTACTATTCCTTATAATTTACACTATTTACAAGGAATATTTGTTACCTACGATTCCTTAACATTCCTTAAGATTTAAGGAATAAAAGACTACAATTATTCCTCGTCAAATTAGAAGGGAAATATATTTTCCTTTTATTTTTTTCATTTTCATTCATTTCTTTCTTGTTCCTTATATTATTTTGATGTTTATTTTTTTCATTTTCATTCATTTCTTTCTTATTCCTTATATTATTTTGATGGTTACCAGTTAAATCCTTGAAGTACTAAACCTGAAACCTTAATCTAATCCTCTTTTTGCTAAATTTTTTTTTTGTATATCCAATGGAAAAAAAAGATACAAATTTTTAGGACGAGAATGAATGGATAATTCACGAAATCACGTTCTCTAATTTTATCTCATACAAAAAAAGGAAAATAGCTCTTAAACAAAAAAAACAAAATAATGAAACTAAGTTCTAATAAAATTAGGAGACTAAAGTTTGATGCAAATCCTGATAGAATTGAGATATGTAATGCACCACCTCTCTCTCTATAAGTCTCTATATATAAAAATCGTTGTTGCTTACTTTGGCATATTAAGAAATACTAATTATGGTCAGCCAGTCACAGCCACCGTCCACGACAGTGGGAGCGTCTTCTTCATGGACGACAGATCCTACACCCGAATGGTTACTGAAGTTGATGACCAAAAAGAAGGGAGCTGAGCTGAAGAAGATCATAGAGAAGGAACTGCGTGCAACCGATGTTAGCCGAGGTCACGACCGTCTCTCAATGCCTTGCAGTAACATCACTGACTTGGAGTTTTTGAGCTCCACGGAAGAGAGGATCATAGAAGACGACGAGGGGAAGAAACGCAAGACTGGAGTTGACGCGAAACTCGTGGTGAAACTTGCGGATTTTGATGTTTTAAAGGAGTTTGATGTGAATTTGAGGAGATGGAAGATGGCTAAGAAGAAGAAACGAGGGAGCCACACTTTTGTTTACAATTTGATTAGGTGGAAGCAAGTGTTCGAAGGTGAAGGCTCATGCGGTCTAAAGAAGAGCGATAAGATTCGCCTGTGGTCTTTTCACTCTGATGGCAAGCTCTATTTTGCTCTCGCTACTCTTTCCCCTCCACCTCCTCCGTCTAGTGATTCTGGAGATGCTAAGCTTGAGGTGATAGGCTCTCTGCTTCAGTGATCTATGGCAAGGCTGATGATAACTTGCCACCCAAGTAATTAAATGAAGTCTTGCTTTCATGGTCTTTGGCTTTTCTCAAGTTTCTTTTTTTTTTTTGCTTAGGACTTTTCTCAGGTTTATTTAGATCTTTATTAGCAACTTTGAAACTTTTAAGTGTGCTTGCTTCTATGAATATTTGATGATATCAATGGTTAAAGAAGTTTTGGAAACGTTTATATTTAATTTGCAGTCCTTACAGTTTTAGGCTTTTTGAGTTAAAATGTTATTTACTAGTGGTAAACATGGAATACAGATTGTGTTATTTATTATTGGTAGATCATCAAATGAGAAATAATATCCAGTTGATTAGATATAAAAAAAAAAAAAATTTGAGTTACAATTCAGTAATAAGAACCTTATTTCAATATGGATTGTGTAAAAAACAAAAAGAGAGAAAATGACTCACAAGAAGAGCTACAACAAAAGAGAGATGTAACTCAAAATGATTCAAGAATCCATAAGCCTATCCATTATAAGCTTCAAGACTGCAGGTGCATCAACCGTCACTGCCACTTTTACCGATGGTTTGTCTGTCCACTCGGTCACTTCCTCAAACCTGGTTCACATCATCACATCATTTTGTTAATCTTCTTCATACAATTGGTTATAGCTTCAAAAACTCCCTAATGAAAAGGCTTTCAGGTTATGTAAACACTCTCTACTATACATAAAAACCTGTTTTCATGGAACTTACCTCTTTCGATTGTTGTAAAGTAAAGTGAGTCCTCTAGTGATACCGTTTGTTTGCACTCTAACAACTCCTTCAGTATAAGTGAATAGAGAAGGAAGGAAAGCCGCTAGTATCGTTGTAGGATCATGAAGATAAACACCTACCGTGGAATACAAGTTTAACATAAGACCATTTAAACACAGAAACTTTGTTATCTTTAAAAGTCTTACAGAACAAATGATCAAATCATACCTTCGATCTCATAAGCGTCAAGATGATAAGAATAGTACACACCAAGGATTTTACAGAGGTATTGAGCTAACTTCCCATTTGATGATGCCAATTTGTCCCTGTCATCAGCTAAATCAAGTAGAAATATAGCCAAAAACACGAAGTTGAGATGGTAACAAAGAATGTTATAAAAAACAAATGCAAAAACACCAAAGCAGGCAAAAATTTTTTTCCAAATAATTAACCTGTCATGATAACTTGATGAGTGACGTTGATTCCCACAGCAATGACATCAGCACCACATGTGAACACAATATCTGCAGCTTCTGGATCACCAAAAATCTACACAAGAAGATAGTGGTGGTGATGTATAATTATATAAACACTAGTGTCTATGAAGATCACATGTTCGCATTCAAGAACTTACATTAGCTTCTGATGCTGGATTGACATTTCCATTTACTGCAAATGCTCCACCAAGCAGTACAATCTGTCCGACGTTTTTAGAAAACTCAGGATCAAGCTGAACAGCCTGCATCAAGGTTACGAAAGTCCTCAAATGAGATAAGTAAAACCTAGAAAAAAAATGAGTGTAAGAGAAAGTCTGACCAGTGCTATATTAGTCAGAGGTCCCAAAGCAACAACAGTGATTTCACCAGGGTGAAGCTTAGCTTGTTCAACTAAAAACTCAGGTGCAGATTTTTCAATTGGTTTGCCTTTAGGTGGAGGAAAGTTCTGGTTGCCAAGCCCATCTTTCCCATGAACGAAGTCAGCTATTCGAAGTTTTGTGCCGTTCTTTAACAATATTAAGGCACCGAGACATGAGTGTTCAGCTAAATCAGAACGAGAAAGTGATCAAAGATGGTGTCCTTCAGTGGAAACATACCATGATAGTTTTATGAGTTCCTTCAGCAACAGGAATGTCTGTCCTACCCGCAACCTCCAACTAGTTGATTTTACAAACAAAAGATCCTTACATCATCATCTTAGTATATACTTTTCATTATGAGATTCAAAAGTGAAGAGAATAAAGGATACCAAATGTAAGGCGTTACGAGTGGCGAGAGTGGTGTAGACGTTGCCATAGATAGTAGTGAGACCAATGACATCAACTTCAGGTGATTTTAGAGCCACGAATATCGCCATTGCATCATCTACATATCATCAAATCCATTCAGAAATAAAAAAACTCATGCAAGCTCTCTTCATAAAGCAGTTAGTGAAATCAAAATAAAACAAAAACTAACGGATCTATGCATCTTAAATCTTGAAAATTCTCAGATCTTACGTAAAACCCAGATTTTAAAATCAATAAACTCTCTACTTCTAAGTAGACGATCTAAAAAGACAAACTTTCTGATAAAAAAAAAAAAGACAAACTTTAAAAAGTCCGAGAAGATCCCAAAGACAGAAACAGAGACTATTGATTGAGTGAATCTAATCAGAATTGAATCCAATAAAAAAGTTTGTATTTTTGTTAAAGGGGTGGATGAAAGTAAACCGATTCCAGGATCAGTATCGATGATAATCTTCTTGCGCTGCTCTCCCACCATCGTCACCACCAAAAAGACAGAGGGACCCAAACACCGAAAAGACAATACCTTTATGCCTTTCTTTCTTTATCCCAAAAGTACATTTAATTCATAAACCAAAAAGGCAAAAGAGTTCATATTAAAAGGTCGTTGGTCTGCGATCGTGTCCTCTTTTTGGCTTCTTCTTCTACAATCAGACAAGATCCTGACGTAACAAATTCTCAGAAAACCGGTTTACTCTAATTTTCACCACCCAAGTCCGGTTTAGAGAAACAAAGTACCAAACCGGAAAAGAAAAAAAAACTCAAACGTCGTCGTATCGCTCTTTCCATTCTTGATTGTGTTTATCTTTACTGAAAGCTAATCTCAACGCTAATCAAAACCTCTTACCTTTATTTGCCAACATTATCATATGTTTTTAACAGTCAAGAAAAAAAAGGAAAAAAGCTTCTATTAAACGTCGTCGTATCCTTCTTTCCATTCTTGATTGTGTTCAACGTTACTGAAGTCTGAAGCTAAACAACTGATATCAACCCTAATCAAAACCCAACCCATCTTTCCTTTTTTACAAAATTATGTTTATCAAATAATAAAAACGAGATAACTCAAGAATTCGCTTCTTATACCTCGTTTAGGATTAGGAAAATAGCCTTTTTAATTAACAAAAAAGGAAAAGATGCAACTACAACGTAGTTTAGGAGATTAATCCCAAATACTGATGGAATTGAGATTTCTCCATCTATATATAGAAGACTTTGTTGGCTTGCTTTGGCGTATCAAGAACACAAAAGTAGAAGAAAAAGCTATACTAAGTACAATGATTAGCGATGTAGAAGCTGCGCATATACTTATTGCTTTGAGTCGCTCAAAACCTAGAGTTGTTGTGAAGCCAATAAAGAACAAGGAGGAGAATCCACTTCCTGTTCTTGTTCCACGACAGAAGAGAAGTTCTTCTCGAGTTCCACGTCAGATGAGAAGAAGCTTTCCTATGGATCCTTCTTCTTCTTCTTCAACTGCTATAGTTGCATATGTGAGTCAAGAAGATGCATCTCCTCCTCCCTTGAGCCGCAAGAAACGTCCTATGGATCCTTCTTGTTCAACTGCTATAGTGGAATATCTGAGTCAAGAAGAAGATGCATCTCCTCCCTTGAGACGCAAGAAACGTCCTATGGATCCTTCTTGTTCAACTGCTATAGTGGAATATATGAGTCAAGAAGAAGATGCGTCTCCTCCCTTGAGACGCAAGAAACGTCCTATGGATCCTTCTTGTTCAACTGCTATAGTGGAATATCTGAGTAAAGAAGAAGATGCATCTCCTCCTCCCTTGAGCCGCAAGAAACGTCCTATTGATCCTTCTTGTTCAACTGCTATAGTGGAATATCTGAGTCAAGAAGAAGATGCATCTCCTCCCTTGAGACGCAAGAAACGTCCTTTGGATCCTTCTTGTTCAACTGCTATAGTGGGATATTTGAGTGAAGAAGAAGATGCATCTCCTCCCTTGAGACGCAAGAAACGTCCGCCTCTGTTTCCTCTTGTTGCAAACCAACCTAAGAAGAAGAAGGCAAAAGCAGCAGATTCTCCGTGGATGAAAGAGCCAACGCCTGGTTGGTTGTTGACATTGGTGAATGGAGATGAGGAGGAGCTGAAGAAGATTATAGAGAAGGAGTTGAGTGCAACCGATGTTAGCCGTGGTCACAACCGTCTCTCCATGCCTTGCAGCAACATCATTGACTTGGGATTCTTGAGTCTCACGGAACAAAGGCTCATAGCTGAAGATGAGGTGAAGAAGTTCAAGACTGGAATCAACGCGAAACTCGTCGTGAAATTCGTGGATTCTGATGATTTAGAGGAGTTTGATGTGAATGTGAGGAAATGGAGGATGCCTAAGAAGTCAGGGAGCGCTACTTATGTTTACAATTTGGTCACAGGATGGAATAAAGTGGTTGATGGTTGTGGTTTAGGTCAGAGTCATAAGATTCGACTCTGGTCTTATCATTCTGATGGTGAACTATGTTTTGCTCTTTCTCTCGCTACTCCTCGTCCTCCTCCTCCTACTAGCCATCCTCTTCTTCTTCTTCCTCCCCCGCCTCCTAGTGATACCGAAAATGCCAATACCGAGGAGATGAGCTCTGCTTTAGTGGTCTATGACAAGTCTAATGATGACTTGCAACCCAAGTGATTAAGTTTTTGCTTTTAGGGTCTAAGGCTTTTCTTAGGTTTTGTTTTTCTGAGGTCTTAGAACTTTTTTTTCAGGGTGTTTGGTTCAGATTGTGTTTTATTTTTGGTGGCTTTCACTTATGAATTTTGAGATTTTTATGTGCGCTTGCTTCTGTAAACATTTGATAACATCAATGAATAAAGAAGTTTTGGCAACGTTTATATCTAGTTTACTACATCTCTCAAGTCTCAACAAAGTAAAAACTCAAACACACATCAAGATTTAGCATGGCACATTAAACAAACCATAAATGACTCTATCAAACATGCAAATTTTATTAGAAGAAAGTTAGAAACTATAACATCTTAAAGATAAATAAAATTGTCATTTTTTTTTTCTTTATAGAGCTTCTGAAGAACCATGAACTGCAGCATTACACATGCCAGGATTCTTCAGACACCACAATGGCTGAATAGGTTCAGCACCAATCCCTCTCTCCACCATTCTATACCTCCAACGGTTTAACCGATCCAAAGCTTCACCACATCTCTTAACACCTCTCTCATCTCTATTCCCTGACCATAAACTCTCAGCAAACGCAGAGGCACGCGGCCATAGCCTTGAGTCTAAAACCGTAGGGTCAGCTTGTTCTGACCACAAAGCTACTTCTCCTCCCAGCACCAGCTTCCTCTCTTCCTCATCAACCAAACCATCAGTTATATCATAGTTGTATATGGTCTGCCACGTCTTAAACGGTGCACACCAAGAACCTCCACCACTACCACCACCGCCTCCTTGCTGATCATATTGACTATCGTTCCCTAGAAAACCGCCATGACCACAGTCTAAGTAGTAGTATTCTGATGAAGATACAATTACTCTGTAACCAGCAGATACTATTCTCTTTGTGTTCACAGGACCGTTATTCCAAGTCTGTAAGATTATATGCTCTTTAGGAAGAACCGATGATTCCACCTTTATTAGTGCATCCAACAGAACATCTTCCCAGTAAACAACTGTCCGGTTCTGTGACACTATGTAAGGTAACGTCGAGTTTATGTACTTTTCAAGAAGCTGGCTTAGTGTTCCACCAGAGGACAAGAAGGAACTGATTGCAGGATCAGTTTTCCAACAGCCTGGGATGACTTCATCTCCACCTCCATGAAAGAAAGGCTCAGGGAATAGCTTAGAGACATCTTGTATAACGTTTTTAACAACTTCATAAGTCTTTGGATTCAAGGGGTTAAGCTGACCAGTTCCCGGTTCACTAGCTAACCGCTCGTCCCAGCTTTTTCCAGCTGGCCACCAGAACATGTTTCCACATGTGACTATCTCCGGGTAAGCTTCTCCCCATGATCCTGTATGGCCTGTAAAAGTATCCATCAGAACCAAAGCTAAGTTAGAAAATCAAGCATTGATTTGAGTGACTCACCAGGAGTGTCTATTTCAGGAAGAACTCTAACACCATGCTCCAAACCAAACTGAACAATCATTGAGACATCTTCAGGAGTGTATACCATGTCTGGTCCATAAGATCCTTTTCCAGCAAGTGAAGGCTCAGAAGGAAGCACTAATGGGAAAGAGTGAGAATCAGTAATGTGCCAGTGAAACACATTGAGTTTGTTAGCACTCATGGCCTTGATTGTCCTCGTTATATCCTCTACTCCATAGTAGTTTCTTGATGTATCTAGCAACACTCCTCTATGGCCAAACAAAGGAGAATCCTGAATGTATATTCCAACTGGTAAACACAACTCAGGAGCTTTTCCCCAAACCATCTGAGAGAATGTCTCAAGACCATGCATAGCTCCCCAAACTGAATGAGCTGACAAGTGAGCTGAGAATCTTCCAGTGGGAACAGAGAGGGTGTAAGACTCGTTAACACCGTGGTGAAGAGGTAGAGAAAGATCGGTGACAGTGACTACAAGTTTGCTTAAGGTGTATCCTTTGATAAGTTTGATGGAGTTGGTAATGTGAGGAGAGTAATTCTCTGAGTGGATCAGGTTGTGGTAGCGTGTAACAGAGGCTGAAAGGTATTGGTGTTGAGGAGAAATGATGGTGAAGTCTGGAGAGAGGGTGATGGCTTTATGTTGAGGCCATGATAGAAATCTAGGTTTTGGCCAAATGTTGATAGATGTGGCAGTGGAGAGTAATGGATAAAGAAGTGAAATGAAGAAGATTAGTAGCAGATGAAACTTGAGAAAAGTAAGCATGATTGTTCCTGGTTTTTAACTCAATACTCACATATTATAGTAACTGCATCACAGATCACAACAACAAAGAGCAAGATATGTAAAAGTTATTAAACATTTACAGACAGGAAGCAGAAGTAAGAAGTAAGAAGAGATCCTGTGTGTGATTGGGCCCAATTCTGTAACTCCCAGCCCAACTAGAATCCTGCACAAACAAAAGGAAACTGTGTCGTTAGTTTTCCGTTTCTACAATATGGAAAAGGAGGAATAAAGTCGGTGATGATGATATATATAAAGGAGGTGGTGTCGTTGCTTTAGGATCCATCCAAAAGAGAAACAAAAGCTAGGCAAATAGAGAGAGATCAAGAGAATCAATAAGTTAAGGTTTTGGTTCTTAAGAAAACTTGTGATTTCTATTTTGTTCTTGTAAGGTTTCATTGATAGTGAATAAAGAGAAAGAGCTTTTGATATTTGATTTCTATCTAAGTTTAAGCACTAGGTTAAGGGTTAAATTCCTAACAAGTGGTATCAGAGCAATCCAGGTTAGATTGCTAGTGCTAGGAGGAGATATGGAATCGATACCAGGAAAGTTCAAGTTCGAGATTGAGAGGTTTGATGGTAAAGGTGATTTCGGGTTATGGAAGTATAAGATGCTAATGCAGTTAGAGCTTCTAGGGTTAGATTCTACTATTCAGGAAGTTTCAGAGACACCTTCTGAAACAAGCAAGGAGAAAGACGAAGAACTACCTGAGGTTAAAGTAGATCCGTTAAAGGACAAGAAGGCAAAGAATCTAATATGCATGAGTCTAGGAAATTTGGTTCTGCGTAAGGTTATGAAGGAGACAACTGCGTTAGGAGTTTGGAAGGCTTTAGAAAGAGATTACCAAACGAAGACACTTCCTAATAGGATCTACATGAAGCAGAGGTTTGCGAGTTTCAAGATGGACGATCACAAGAGCATCGAGGAAAACCTAGATACTTTTCTCAAGCTAGTTTCAGATCTTGCAAGTCTAAACATCAACATCAGCGATGAAGACCAGGCAATTCAAGTTTTATCTAGCTTGCCCCAACAATTTGATTCACTAGTTGACACGCTCAAGTATGGGACTGCAAAAGAAACTCTCACTATGAACGATGTGATTAATTCAGCATACTCCAAAGAAGTGGAGTTAAAGGAGAAGGGATTGCTGAATAAATCCAGGTCAGACGCAGAGGGTTTATACGTGGAATCAAGGGGCAGATCAGAGAAAAGGGATTATGATGGGAAATCAAATCAATGGAGAGGAAAGTCAAACGGCAGGGGCAGATCTAAGTCAAGGAAAAAGTTCGATAAAAACAATACAAGTTGTTTTATCTGTGGAGAAGAAGGGCATTGGAAAAGAGAATGTCCCGAAAGGAGACATAGAGAATCTGCAAATTTGGCAACAGAGCCTAGGCAACCATTGGTCTTAACCGATAGCAAAGAAGATACACGTTCAGAATGGATTATGGACTCAGGTTGCTCATACCATAGCACACCAAACAAAGAAGTCTTATTTGACTTCAAGGAGTTTGATGGCGACAAGGTGTTAATGGCTAACAACACTGAGAGTGACATCAAGGGAGTTGGGAAAATCAGAATTCAGAATCAAGACGGTTCTGAAGTAATACTCACGGGTGTTAGATACATGCCGGAGGTGAGTAGAAATCTGATTTCCTATGGGATGTTAGAAAAGGCAGGATGCAATTATAAAGGAAGAGGCTTCATGGTTCGGTTCTACAAAAATAAGAAAGAGGTACTAGCTGGAAAATACAAAGACGGTTTGTATTGTCTCGAAGGTAATGTTACTAAGAGCAAGGAAAACGTTTCTGGAGTTGGTAAAGAAGTTAGAAAGAAGAAGTCAAAGAAAGTGACTTTCAGGGAAAATCTAATTCAAGGGCCTACTCCGCATGGCTTTGAGATGAGGGAGATATTCATTCAAGGAGGAGACTTTGTAACAGAAGAATCTGGAAGTTCAGAAGAGACCAAGTCTGAAAAGAGTTGTGAAGAATCTAAGTTTAAAGATTCTGATTCTGTAGCATACGGGTTGGCTGCTGCAGAAAAGACTGGTTCTGAAGAATCTAAAGTGTACGATGAAGGTGAGAAAATCAGGAAACGAAAGCACTGGAAGAATGCTAAAGAGGAGAGGAGTTTGAGTAACGAGCTTGAGCTTAGAGACGTGGGAAAAGTCTCAAAGATATTGAGAGAGTGTGTTTATGGAGATAGAGTTAAAGAAGACGGAACACTATCTAAGAACCATTCTAATCAGAATTCAGCAGATTATCTCATTAAAGCAGTACCTGGACAGGAGCTTCAGGTTCGCTGCGTTTCTGCCTAAGAAGGAAGACGCTCCAGGTAACACCATTATCAAAGCTGTCTCAAGCTCGCAGAGACAGAGAAGAAACAAGTCAGTTTCAGGTTTATATTGATAATGGGAAACTCAAGGTGGAGTTCAGAAAGTTACCTGTGAGAAGAGATGCGAGGCAGAGGTTTTAGCTCAAGGTGGAGCAGCTGATCACAAGGAAAGTCACTCAAAGGCTCTGAAGCAACGGATGAGAACATGAGAGAACGTCTTAAACAGCTCAAATAGCTGAAGGAGACGAGTATCTCTAGGGGAAGAAGAAGCATAAGGAGAGAACGTCTTAAACAGCCAGTACGGTGGAGAGTAAACACCAAGGAGAGCTGAAGGGAGACGAGTATCTCAATCATAAAGAAAGCACAAGAAGATCACCAGATGAGTTTAACATCACAAGCATCAACTTAAAACATGTAAAGAGAAGTGTATAACTTTACAAGGAAGTTGAATGGAAACGGTTCATGGGTTCGTTGGAGTAACAGAGGAGTCTCTAAAGGGTCACCTGAGGGAACGTCTTAAACAGCAAGAAAGGCTGAAGGGAGACGAATATCTAGGTTGGCCAAAAGAAGAAACAGATCACGGGACATCAGAAACGTCGCGTTAAACATCTATCGTCTAAAACAGCTAATGGGAGTAAATGAATTTACCGAGAAGTTGTAGGACGAGTTTAGACAAGCCGTTTGATCAACGGAAACGCATGAAAGATATATGCCAGTTGAAGAATCACATCTCACTGTCAAGTTCAAAAGGAGACTAAGTCGATACGATTTCAAAGGGAATCGATAAGAGGTCTCCAAGTAAACTCAAATCATCAGAGGAAAGGAACCTTACCAGAGTGTTGCAGCAATGGGACAAGGTTGAGAAATTAATCGACCACCTGAAACTTCCAGACGAGGACTTTGTTAATTACCAGTAAAAGAAGAAATCGCGAGCTTCTTTTAGAATTAGGAGTTCTCACTGTGAGTAATCTTTGGAGGTAAGGTCGGAGTTTCAGAAAGAAAAAAAAAAGGAACTGGAGTTTTGGATGATCTCTGGAATCAAGACAAGAAAGGTTGAAGAAGGAGTAGCGGCGTACGAGCTACATGATTCGTCGACGGTGGGATTCCTCCATGAGACGTCAACACAGTCTTAAGGTTCTCGGTGAAAGGACATGAGAAAGGATAATTGTTTCTGGTTTGGTGGTATGTTCTCACGACAAAGATGAGGACAGGGAGCATGACGAAAATTATTCAACGGCAACGTGGAGGAGAATAGAATACCCATGGCGTTCAATACAAAGGTTGTTTAATAGAAAGCTTGGCTAAGTGTTCACCGACTCAGATCACATCTGTGATCGCAAGAGAAGTAACGCGGCATCGGTTTTGTCGAAGAAAGAAGACGATGTGGAGATTGGGCCCAAAGGTGGAGATTGTGTGTGATTGGGCCCAATTCTGTAACTCCCAGCCCAACTAGAATCCTGCACAAACAAAAGGAAACTGTGTCGTTAGTTTTCCGTTTCTACAATATGGAAAAGGAGGAATAAAGTCGGTGATGATGATATATATAAAGGAGGTGGTGTCGTTGCTTTAGGATCCATCCAAAAGAGAAACAAAAGCTAGGCAAATAGAGAGAGATCAAGAGAATCAATAAGTTAAGGTTTTGGTTCTTAAGAAAACTTGTGATTTCTATTTTGTTCTTGTAAGGTTTCATTGATAGTGAATAAAGAGAAAGAGCTTTTGATATTTGATTTCTATCTAAGTTTAAGCACTAGGTTAAGGGTTAAATTCCTAACAGATCCAAGTGCTAAAGTGTTCAAATCTACTGACTTAAAAGGCAGATCCTAGAAGATGGTACCTCTTAAATGGAAACTTGGACTCGTAAGCCAAGCTTTAAACATTCTAAAAGTAGTTGGAGTTGAAGAGAAGCGATAAGAGAGGATATAAAACTTACACAGTTTAGCAGTGGTGGGGGACGACGACGAAAGCTAGTTGACTTGCAGAAATAAAATAAATAAATGTGTGGACTACTTCGCTTCCGGATTATAGTGATGCATTCATTACCCTTACCCTTAAATGTGTAAACGACAAAAAATACTATAGTGATTTTTTATGACATAACAAAAGAATCTTCTTTAACTTTTTGTTAACAATTAGAAATTTGACTAGTGGTTCTTTAATTAGAGGCTTTCAAATTCGACTAGTGTTTTTTTTAAAAACTTTTGTCGACATGTTGTTTTATTTTAATTATTTAAAATTAGATATTTTATTCATGAACACTTGATTTATTACAACTTAATAACTTGGACGCAAACACTGTATGAAGAAGAGTAAGTACACCAATATGGAATTCACAGGTAATGAGTTCTACTATACTTAATATACACATTGAATGTATGTTTTTTTCTTCGATTATCCAAAGAGAATTGTGAATGATCTTGGAAAAACAAAACTGTATTCAGTTTGGAAAAGTACCAAATTTCTCGTTGTGAAAAGATAGATTATCATTTTCACGTATATTTTATTATTTGTATTATTTCTTGACAAACTATGTAGTAGTCTTACGTGAAAAAGGTTATTAATCTCTCTGTTATTAATTAAGTAACGAATGATGTACATGTTTCCGCCAAAATATAATAGAATAACATCTTTTCGCAATGATTAGCTTAATTCAAAAAAAGTCTCAAACAGAAGAGAATACAAAAGAAGTATCAAATAAATTGTACATCAAATTATTAAAAGGAAGTTTTATTTTTCATAAATATGCTAGTCCTGGTCAAAGATCTTTTAAGGAAAGAGTATATATTGTTAAGAGATAATGCATATGTTAAGTTGCTAAATCACGATAAATCTGCTTAAAAGACTTTATCTTCTTTCTATTTTTAGCTTTACATAGACTAAGACCATAAATCTCTCCTTCAAGGTATATCTTCCTACTAAACCTTTTCTGAATTATTTTCAGATTTGTACGCCTTAACGTAGCATTAAAAGGGAAAAAAGGAGAAAGAAGTTCCAATAAAAATATATTGTACCAAGGAAACAAAAACAAAAGGTGAGTGATCTCGAAACCCTATGTTTGTTCTTTGGAGTCCTACGAGAAACATGCAGTTTCCGTTAATCCGCAATACACTTTTTCATCTCTATCTATGCATATGTTTTGTTTTGTCTCCACAAACATGTCACTTGGCTTCTCCTTTTAAAATATTTTAAAACATTCAAAAATTTTGTGGGGGATCATAAATTAAAATTAGCTCTCTAAAAACCATTTTAGGAGCTAGTCTATAAGTTTAAAAAGCCCTTGTGTTACTTAGTCCAGTCTTGTTTGTCTCTTTCTTGTCTGAAAAGCTCTGAGACTGTTTTCTTATTGTTTAAAATCTAAGTATCTTTGCTTATAGAAGTTCTTTTGTAAAAGACACACAGAAGAATAAATTCGAAGACAAAAAGAGAGATGGAAAGTAATGGTGGAGCAGGAGAAGTAAGAAGAGTGAGATTAGTTTATTTCCTTAGCCGTTCCGGTCATGTTGACCAGCCTCATCTCTTGTCTGTTCATCATATTTCCCGTAATGGTGTCTTTCTTCGAGGTCTAAACCTCTCTTCTTAATTACTTTCACTTCTCTTAATCTCTTTTATTTCAAACAAATTCATCTAAAAATTGTGTTAATAACGCAGATGTAAAGCGATGGTTAGCGGGTGTACGAGGCGATGCAATGCCAGACGCATATTGCTGGTCATGTAAGAGGTAAAAATCACATATAAAATGCTTATTTTTCATTTTGACTAAAAAAATGGTTTATATTTCACATTCTCGATCAATAATTACGATATTTGTCAATTTATATATGTGTTACATGGTTTGAATATGGTTCTTGTAATATACAGGAGGTATAAGAATGGATATGTATGGCAAGATTTATTGGATGACGATCTTATTACACCAATCTCTGATAACGAATATGTCCTCAAAGGATCTGAGATTCTTCTCAAATCTCCAAAAGGTATGTCAGTTAATTATCTCTAAGCTCCATAAACTATGGTTAATAAGCTTCTTTAACTATATAATGGTTATTAAAAACAGAGGATTCTCCTCATGCGGAAAAGAAAGCTTGCGAGACAAGAAATGGTGGTAACGTCGGAATAGCGACTAAGATGATCCACAAAGAATCTCCAGTCTTCTGCTCTCAGAGATCGACGGCGACAACGTCGACAGTCACCGATGAATCCACCACGAACGAAGAAGAAATGGTCGTTCTCAAGAAACAAGACAGGGGAAAAGTATCCGGTGAAAGAAACGGGTCGGGTAACGATACAGAACCGGGTCGACCCAGTGTGTCTTCTTCGACGTCTTCGACGTCGTCGGGTTTTATCAAGAGTAAGAGCTATTCGAGTGTGCGTGCTTCCCATTTGCTAAGGAACTTGATGAAGTGTGGTGGTATGGACACAAACGATGTCGTTTCGGTGCCTTTGAATAAGTCTGCGTCTGGTGCTTTTGGTGCGGCTTGGGAAGATGAACGCAGATTCCAATACCACAATGCTCGGTATGCTCCAAAGTACTAATTACTTTATTATTTAGTTAATTAATTATTGGTTAATTCTTTTAAATTCGTTACTTTTTAGCTGTTAGTGCTGCCACATATTATTGGCACTATTCTTTGGTGTATAATATATACTATAAATCATTATTTTTTAGATGAGTGTTTCTAATCTCATTGGCGCTCTCAAGCTAAATTATATAATATATCATCTAGGCCTAATATCATATTTATAATTTGAATTAAAATGGTAACGTGTTCTTGGTTATAGAAAAAGCTTAGAGGAGGCATGGAGTGGTATAAAGATGAAAGAGACAATTGAGTTTTGTAAACCAAAGGTGGCTTCAAGCAAGCCTTCTATGGCTCCATTATGCTCGTAAGTATCACTCTTTTTCGTCAGTTAATGATATTGTGGCGATTGATAGAGCTAAAATGAATGATGATTCATAATTATAGGCAATGTGGGAAGTCATTTAAACCAGAAAAGATGCATTCACACATGAAATTGTGTCGAAGAATGAAGAATTCATCAGCAATGAACGATTTGATGACGAGAAATAATGCAGTTAAATCGAGTCAGCAACGGTGCAGAAACACTCCGGGAAATCCATCGGGACATCAACGTCTAGTGAGGACTACTCTTAATCTCAAAGAGTGATAATGTTTAGTTATGGTTGATTCTCTAGTTCAGTGAATTTTTGTTTGATGAAGCGTTAACCTTGTTTAAAAATCATGAGGTATTTGTTCATCATACAATTAATGGATTTGGATAATCTAATTGAAGATTTTAGTAACTATTGGGTCACAATTTGATAAATTTTGTCTTAGTGACTCATTTGAAGTAACTTGACAAGTCTTAGGTCAAGAGAATGCAGTGGATAATATTGAGATTATCAGTTAGAAAGGTTATTAGTTAACTTGTTTAATATTCCACGAGATGTGATCATGTGAAGACATAACATGAAGAGACTTGCCGTTCCCGCTCAATTTATTATTCTAGTTTATTTTGTATCTAACTATCTATAACTATCTAAGCCTTTGATAAACAATTTTTCGATAAAACACTACAAGAATCTAATAATTTCTCAAAAAAAAAAAATGTAATTAAAGAATTATAAATGAGCTTTTAGTTAACACAACTCCGTACCGAACATTACGCTCCATACTCCAACTGAATGAAAGCATATAAATGAATGGTTATCTGTTGCTTGATTTTAAGTTATCTACATTTAAACTTAAACCTTGTTATAAGCTTTCGTACGACTTATTTTTCACAAGTTCGATCATAGAGGAAAGTGAGACGTACCACTTGGAGTCCTCTACATATATATGATATACTAATCGTTTATTCTTCCACGTCGTGGTGAATCATTAATAACGACGTACTAACTGTTGATAATTGTTTTCTGTATTTGTCTGCGTTTATCGTATTCTCTGTTTAAAGTATACGCCATTAGGTTTTGTTTTGGTCAACTAAAATGTTTTTAAAAACATTTATTTATATCACAACTGTACCTCTATTTTAGAATTATTTTATAAAACATATTGTATTGGCGGAGCTGATAATGTTTGAAGGTGGTCATGTGATCATGTGAATTTTCTTATAAAAAAGTACTCCACTTATATTTTTTCTTAAAAAAGAACGAACTGAAAATGTTATACAATGACCATATAATGTACATGTTCGTTATTTAATTGACCTCACTGAAATGATTAGCTGGTAATTACGCCAATTATGTATAGGGAAAAAGTATATAAAATTCCATGTGAAAAAAGTATTTAACTAGTAAGTCACAAGTAAATTTTTATGTAATGATGTAGAAGCCTAGATGTGTAAACCTAACCTCTGTATCAAAATTGATCATCTATATATAACAGCACAAATCAACATGGGGAGAGAGACACATAAACTCTCGTATTAGAGTCTTTAACACATAAAAAAAATGGCCACACAACATATTTTACTAGTAACACATCCTTTGCATGGTCACGTGAACCCATCTCTCCGTTTTGCTCGTCGGCTCATAAAAACCACCGGAGCACGTGTAACCTTTGCAACATCTCTCTCCGTCTTCAACCGCTCAATGATCTCTAACCAAACCGACCAAACCAACCTCTCTTTCCTTCCTTTCTCCGACGGCTTTGATGATGGACGCATCTCCAACGCCCAAGACCGTCAGAACCGGTTTAAGAATCTCAAGCTTTATGGAGATAAAGCCCTGTCTGAGTTCATCGAAGCTAATAGAGACGGTGACTCTCCCGTGACTTGTTTGGTCTACTCATTTCTTCTCAACTGGGCAACAAAAGTTGCGCGTAGGTTTCAACTCCCTTGTGCTCCTCTCTGGATCCAACCAGCTTCTGTTTTCAACGTCTATTACAATCATTTCAACGAGGACATCACGTCTCTCGAAGTCCGTGATCTTCCTTCTTTCCTCACGTCTAGTAAGGATACCGACAAAGCTGGACACGCCAAGTGTCAAGAACTAATGGAGTTTCTCAAAGAAGAAACCAATCCTAAAGTTCTCATCAACACATTTGATTCGCTTGAGGAAGAGGCGTTAAAGGCCATACCGAATATCCGAATGGTGGCAGTGGGTCCTTTACTAAGCGAACCGGAGAAAAGTGTTTCAAGAGATGAAAGTAGTTATAGTCGTTGGTTAGACTCAAAAACAGAGTCCTCTGTTATTTACGTTTGTTTTGGGACAATGGTTGAGTTGTCCAAGAAACAGATTGTGGAGCTAGCGAGAGCACTTATAGAAGCTAAAACGCCCTTCTTGTGGGTTATTACTAATAAACCCAACAGGATATCTGGAACAGAAGGAGGAGAAGAGGAGATGGAGATTGAGAAGATAGCTGGTTTAAGAGAGCAGCTTGATGAGGTTGGGATGATTGTTTCTTGGTGTTCTCAAGTGGAGGTTTTGAGACACCGAGCCGTTGGTTGTTTCGTGACTCATTGTGGGTGGAACTCGACGCTTGAGAGTTTGGTTCTTGGAGTTCCTGTGGTGGCGTTTCCGATGTGGTCGGATCAACCGACGAACGCTAAGCTTCTTGAGGATTCTTGGAGGACAGGTGTTAGGGTGAGAGAGAATAAGGAAGGTTTGGTGGAGGCGGGAGAGATTAGGCGTTGTTTGGAAGAGGTGATGGGGGAGAAAGGTGAGGAGCTGAGGGAAAACGCAGAGAAATGGAAGCGTTTAGCGTTTGAAGCGGGTAGAGAAGGAGGGTCATCTGATAAGAGCATGAAGGCTTTTGTGGATGAGATACGTGGTGACTTTGTTTAGTGATGCAGAGGAGGTTAAAGACAATGATGACATCTTCAAATCCATTGAAAACTGTTGTTAATATCTTTACTTGTCCCATGTTATCAACGTCATTATCTTCTTTTTTTCAAGAATCAACTAGATTTTTGCGCGGGTGTTTGTTTTCGTTTATAGTTAATTATATAAATATTTTATTTTCATTTACAAATTGGTATTTATTATAGTAATTAAATATTTATAATGTATATAGTAAATGTTTTGCAAACATAATAATATTATATAATACGTGTTTTAATCAAATAGATTGTTTCAAGTTTTCTATATTATACATGTTTTTCAAATATGGGTTTGTTTCTTCTTCTGTATTTTATTGTTTGTTAGATTAGTATTTCATATTTAAATAAAGTAACATAAATAGAGATTGATTAAATATTATTATACTTTAATTTGCAAAGTTAATAAATTATATCGAAGGTGTGGGGTAATTTACCCAAACTAAATATATTCTTATAAATAATAGAATATTCCTAAACGTATATCTATTGACATATTTTGCGTTATCGGACGGTGAATATTCTGTTAAATCTATTCCACATATATATAAATATTCCATATTACGAATCTGTGATTTTTGTTAATATATTGTGGATGCATTTAACTATTATTGATATATTTCCTTATAAATAATAGAAAAATTCATAAACTTATATCTATTGACATATTTTGCGTGACTAAGTTGGAAGGTGTGGGATAATTTACCCAAACCAATTTTTTAAGCATATGTTTGTTATTATAGATATGATTTTTCATAAGATATGATAATGATAAGATTAGAGAGTTTAATATAACCCCCCCTTTCTAGGAATAAGTCCAAAATTTAAAAAATCACACATGAATTCAAGTTATGACTTCTGTTTTAATATATAAGATGTCATTATCACTACACAGAGAAAATATTTATCTAAGTCTTGAACAATTTAATATGCCCACCATATTTTAATTCTGTTTGTTTCTGAGAATATGTTTTCTTCCAAATGAACATCGTTTTCAATTTCTAGTGAATAATTTATGTTATATGACTAATGAAATCAAGAAGGTTAAACATTACTACCCATACCAAATAATTTATGTTATATGTTGTTGAAAATATTTATCTATGTCTTGAAAATATTTGTCTATGTCTTGAACAATTCAAGAAAATATTTATAAAAAACTAAAATTTAAATAAAAATCTAAAATCTATCAAAACTATTATTTTTATTATTAAAATCTTCATTTGAGATATTCTTGGAGATAATATCAAGGGTTCTGAGAAACAAAGATTTCCTTAGTTATATCCAAAAAGAAAAAAAAAGGCAAAACACAAAGAGTTGCAAATAGTTCAGAGTTAGGTGCTTGAAAGAATGGAACGTCTTCGTTTACCAAGATCCGAGAGCATTCAAGAGGCTTCAATATGTCAATTGATATTTGCAGGGTCTTTCTCGTTCATGTTCACGGGATTTGTCTCCGGCTGTAACCTATACGCATGTTTTTTTCCTTGGCCAGATCCAGATGACAATCCACATCATGATCATACTAGGCTTCCTAGGCCTCTCTACCTAGTTATAGGCCTAATTTTCGTCTACATGTTCATTCGGGTCACCCAAGTAGATTGATAAACTATGTGAAATCATGGAGGAGGGTTAATCATTCTTCAACAGAAGTCAAACTCGAAGAAGAAGAAAAAGAAGAAGAAGGTTGCCCAATATGCCTCGAAGATCTGCAAAGAGGTTCTGGTGGTGGTGTTGTTAAGCTGCCAGTTTGTTTGCATAGATTTCACCGTGATTGCGTCAATAGATGGCTTCTCGTGCGTCCTTGTTGTCCTACATGCCGCCGTTTTGTTCCAGTTGTCAACAAGTGATCTTTTTATGTAGTAGTGTGTGTACATGTATTTAGGCTAATCTTTTTTTTTTTTTTAATCCTTACTTCTTCACCTTTTGGCTCTAAATAAACCCTATCTTGTTGCAGAATCCATTAGAAGCTACTTTTTTTTTTGTTTACTTCAAAACTAAAAAGAAGCCATATAAAGGTTTTGGTTACAAGAAGTTGAACCAGATTCTGCTAACAATCTATTCTGATCTTAGAGCACAATTATCGGGAGGCGCTTAGCCTAAAAAGTAAGGGTGGGGGGCCCAACTGAAGAAAAATTCGACGCTTCTGTTGCCCCAATAAGCGTCGGCTTTTCATGGGTGCTTGGGCTGTTCTGCGGGCCCCACGACACGTGGCGGCCCGCGATAGGTCCCTTTTCTATTTTTTTTTTTTTTTTTTTTTTAAATCTGAAAAAAAAGAAAAAAAAAATAAAACAAAATTCTAAGCACCCCTTTTTTCTCCCTCCCCGATAATTGTGCTCTTAGGTGCCCCAAAAATATTTTTTTTTAAAAACACCTAAGAAACACCATAATAAACACCAAGTTTACCATGAGTGGTTATCTTGACGTTAATAACTCGATCGAACAAGCAATGACAAGAATTCTAAATTCTAATCACTTCTTGTACTTTCGGATAGCAAAAAGAAACAATAGTAAAGCTAAGTGGAAGAGCGCACGAACACTCACCCAAAGGTGGCTCCATGAGGCTTCAACGGAGGCGGCAGTCAACGGTTCATTTTATATTCAATCCTATTTAAATTATAGATTGGGTAAATTTGTGGAAACTGCTTTATTAATAGAAGACAGGTAACATCAAATACTTATAAAAGTTTTAGAACATTATTTAATCAGAATCATATAAAGATGAAAGTAAAGAACATCATATATTACGAATTAGAAGAAACTGATAGACTCAAAGGCGGAAAGAGCAAATAGAAGAAGCGAAAGCTTGAGAGAGTGTGAAGAAGTAGGCAACGCGGCTGAAGTCTTTGGTGGTTGCCTTGGGTCTCCTCCGTTACTCGGTTCGGGAAGATCCGTTTCTTCTAAATTTTAATAAATGCGAATATATTAGTACCAAATGATGAGAAAATGCTTTGAACTAAAACCACTTTCTTAAGTATTAAAGAAAATGTGTGCTTTACCAACAGGACCGTCATCAGGATCCATCGAACTTGTCGGAGAAGTGACCGGTCCGAAAGAAGCAGGGCCTGCGAGTAACGTATATATTAAATTATTAATGAATAATAATGACCTTTGTTAATACGGGTAATCAAAAGTATTTACTGAACATTTTCGAGATCTTCGGGATAACCCGGTCTACGATGTCAATAAACTCGATAATGTATAACAATTTAGACCCAACAGAAAAAAAGTTATGAGCAAAATAATTAGGGGAATTTTTTATATTTTACCTTCAAGAATTTGGGTTTCTGTAGGAGGAGAAGAGGTTGGACCAAGAGACGCAGGACCTATAAGCCATAAGCATTGAGGTTTATCTATATTAATGCAGAAAATAATTCGTAAAGAGATAAAAATAAACTCAAAATTATTCTTACCTGGAGCATAAAGAAGTGCTGAAGAAGCTGCGAGATTTCACAAATGTTTACGTTAACAAAAAAAAAATTGAAACTAATATATATAGATAGAAAACACCAGAAACATAAAATAATTGAGCAAACCTTTCTTCAAAAAAACATAAAATAATAGACTCAATATTTTTGAATAAAAAATAAACATAGATACGTACCTTTGCATTGAACGGGGACACCACATGCACGAGGAAGAGAGGTGGCTAGAGTTCGGTTAATAGGAAGATCGAGTGGCACGTTTGCGGTTACAATCAGACACAAACAGTCCATACCGGTTTCGGTTAACGTTTTAAGAGCCCCACAACAATCCGAAGTCGGAGAACTAGCACGTCCCGTTAGATAACTCATGCACCCTGTAACGCTAGAGAGCATGTTTGGTGAACATGGAGTGTTGGCTTGAGCAAGACTCATCAATATCGGAGAATTTGAAACTATAGAGAAGATTAGAGCTGAGATTAGGAAACACTTCAGATTCATTTTGTTGTGTTTAGTGGTTTTGTCAAGCTGGATCTTTTTCTCTATTCAAGACCAATAATGGTTATGAAGTTTTATGATTCGTTGTGTGAATGATATATAGAGAGGGTAGAGGAGGCTAATAAGGTAATTAGCAGTTGATTTTGACTTTTGAACTCAACTACCTTAACTAACTTTACCACTGAAAGCTAGTTTTTTTAGCCTTTAGGTTTGGTTCTGTAAACCAAAGTCCATCTATCATAAATGTCTAATCATATACATACACTCATTTGACGATCGTAGCAATAGCCTATTAAGTTGTAGTTCAAATTTCATGATTAATATATAACTGCTAACTAAAATGACTAAAATAGTACTAAAGTTTGTTAGAAGCACAACGTCCCACAATTTTGGAGTTGAGTTTGTTATTAGTTAACACGTACATTCATTGGATTGGTTTTTAATCGATGATGAACAATTTCCATGAATACTACATTAATTAATACTCCGATGTTACTAGTTGTTCCAAATGTAGAAAGAGCTTGTGAAGTGTTTTGAATTAGTCGTGTAAGGAAAAATTAATCCACGTTTGACGTTTTGTCTATGCACTTTTAATAATACTTCTATTCATTTTACGTATGAAAGGTATATTAGT
>CAKOAT010410710.1:148737-178099 GCA_932364175.1 Eruca vesicaria subsp. sativa | reverse complement strand
TAATTAATTTGGAAAATTAAAGGTACAATATATTTATATGATGAGAGATTTTAGGATAGTTTGGTGGTCCTTTTTTCATTTCCTAAACTACCCTCTTAAAATTTTAGTTCTTAAAGCAAATCTGATGGCACAAAAAGTAATATGCCAAGGAAACCTAAGGGTAAATTCATAAAAGGGATCCTGTTTTAATAGTATTGATATTGCCTTTAATTATGTTGTTAAGTGATTCCAGTATAAAAACTCATCAGACTATTTAAACTAATACATATGGTTGACTGATCCATGTGATATAGCATATGATTCGAAGGCGTAGGTAAATAGTTTTTCCTTCAACTTTCTCAACCAATGATTTTTGCAGTCGTATTACACTTGTAACTGTGCCTCCAGTCAAGTTCAACTTCTAGCTCATCTGGCCAACCTTATTTAATTTTAATTTAACCAAAATAAAAGAACTGAATCCAATTCATAATTAATCTAAAAATTTGGTTAATATGGTTAAAATTTTGTGAAATAGCATATGCTGCGAAGGTGAATAGTTTTTCCTTAATTTAACCAAGTTTTTAGATCATCAGTTTTTAATGTTTTATTCTTAAGTCTGGCATTGAAAATTCGAATTGTTTGGATTGATATAATTGTATATCTTGTGTGAAAATATCTAACTAACTTATAATTAATAAATAACAGTATAAATTCATATAAAAGCGATTTAAATTTTATATAGTGTTTGCTGTATACATATCACAAGCTGGAATAGCTCAGTTGGTTAGAGCGTGTGGCTGTTAACCACAAGGTCGGAGGTTCGACCCCCCTTCTAGCGTACTTAAATTTATTTTAGCATCTTGACCTTTTGAATCAATAGAGATCTTCTCCTGACTATATGTGCAAGGCCAATAGTTTTGTTTGCTCGCCGTGGAGGATTCTTGAACTGTGTTGGTGCTTCGTTCTTTGGCCACATGTTAGTTTTCTTGATTACTGCAGAGAGGGAAGGAGTTATTGGTGCCTTCAACTCTTTGTTTGATCCTAACGAGTGATTAAGACAATGCTAAGTTTAGAAGAAGTGTACGTACGTTGATGCTGCCAAGGAACCGATTCGTGAGGGCAAAAGAGTAGCTGAGAAGTAGCATTGCTTCTTCTTTTGTTTTCATCTTTTTGACAGTTGATGAATGAAGTTGAATGATAATTATAGAATTCGTATTTAATACTTATCAAAAGTCACCATATATAGTTTGTCATTTGATCAATTAAGCCCCTTTTGTTGAAGAAATTGATCTAACTGCAACGAATTTCAATGTACGATTCTCTTTTTGCTTGCCTCGGAAAGAGGCACTTAGTTATTTAAAATTTTGAAATGTTCATGGGCCAACGGAATGTACAAATAAACCCAAGATTGCTTATTTCTATTGGGCAAATAAGCTATATGCTTTATGCTTATGTGTTTTAACAAAATTAAATGTCCATGGGCCGACGCAATATATCATATTTCTCATTTTACACAATCATCTTAATTTTATTTATTTGTTTTTTTTTTATCAAAATTTTATTTGTTTTTATACATGTTATGTTGTTAACATTATATACATGCTTTGTTCATGTCACATTAATAAATCAATCTCAATAGTTACATTCTGATATATATATGCTTATGATATATATTTAACTGTAGAACTGGTCATTGTCATATTTTGAAGAAAAAAATCAAGTTGTTGTAATCCATTTCCGGCATATATTCATAATCAAATGATGCAAAATGTTCAACTAGATAATTAATATGTGACTGAATTTGTGTTGACTACCTTTCCCGACGTTATGGAAGGATGACTAGTTATAAATCCTCACATGTGTCTCGGCAATAAGAGAAGTTATAACACTTAATTCATCACTAAGATATTGTTTGATGACTCGAACATATGTGAAAATGTGAAATGATGAGAAAACAATCGAATGGTTATCAAACCCCACTAACTCAATGAAAGTATCATTAACTCTTGTCACTTCTCCATTTCGAAATTTGAAATTAGAGATTAGAACCCAACAGAAAGGAGAAGATGAAATCGAGTTCGTAGGAATTTGCTAACATATGAAAGAAATGTTTAGTGAGAATGAGAAGTAGTAAAAGAGTCTTGAGGGGTCACGTGAGTTGTTGTTGACATAATGCGTCAGACAACTTAATTATATAATATTTCCAAAAGTGGCTAAGTCAATTATTACTGTAATAATAATGTCACCACTGTTCAAAATGATATTAATTCACATTTCATTTGAATAGGTTAATAGATTGAAATTCAGAACTGGTCGTACATAGTTGATTGTTTTGTACTTTTAACATTGGGTGAAAATGAAAATTTCCAAAAAAAAAAAAAACATGGGTGAAATTGAAATTTTCATTTTAGAGGAGAACAGTCCGTTTTTTTTCCTATTTATTGAATAGTCATAATTAAATTTCAAAAACTACTATCAAAATAACATAAGATACATTATTATGTGATTTTTTGGTTTAGTAATCATTCAGTGAACCAAATAGATCTCAACATACATTGTTTGTACTGATGAAATCTAGATTTTAAAGAAAACAGTTGATGATCAAATGGGTTGGTCAACTGCGAATGCAAAATTATTTGAATTAAAGGTTATTCTCAACCGTCATTAAAAGAAAACCAAACTTAATAATAGTACTACTTAAATGCAATAAGTGTGTTATAAATGAACAAACAAACATAATCATATGACTTTTCATGCGATTAATAGTGAAAAGTTTGAACTTAACTCAAAGTCGTCGCAATGAATATAAATAGATACTACTTCCTCATCCCATGCACATTTTATACTTTATAATCCTGTCTTCCAAAATATTGGAAAATACAAACAGAAGAGACGTAAAATTAAAAGGATCACTCATGGTCTAATTAAATATGTACTTTATTTTATTTAACTAAGTATGCTTTTATTTTCATCAAACATACATTTTGATATCACATTCAATTATTTGTTCACGGGGCTTTCTCCTCTTTTCCTCCAGCTTTTCAACTCTGTATATGCCTCTGGTTTCATATTAATTTTTCAAGATGAAGTTATTTGGTTAGATCAAAAAGTAAGATTTTTATTTATTTTATTTTCTGTTAAGAAAAAATGGGACAGCTTTCTGTGGAAGATAATATTTTTTTTTTAAAAAAAATATTATATTTATAAAGACAAATATTCATCTATCCTTTGGAGAAAAAATAGTTTTTGATGTTTTGGATGTGAACAATTTTTTTTGATAATCTGGGATATCATGGATCAAGGTCCAACCAACTAGTATTTTAGAAAGCTTTTCTATCAACGTTAAAGAAATCTGGTTGCTCACAATGAAAATTAGAGATTTGTCGTCTGACCACACATGTATAAGTGTCGCGAAGTTGATTCGAATTCGAGTCACTTAGTCCACCGGAATTCAGATACCACTAAATCAGGTTGACTGTTTTGACATTTGGCTATTTAGGTATGACACAATTTTGTTGAATTGGATGATCTTTATATTTAGGATAATCTTTGATACTTAATTTATACTTCTGCATCATTTTATATCATGATTCTTTCATATTTGGTTAAAAGAGGTTGAAATGGTATTTATAGGGGCGGACAGATGAACCACAGATAATATATATGAATTTTTATGGCCAGTATGAAAAAAAAAAAGAAAACAAACGAAAAACACAAGGCCACTATATTCTCCTTGAAGGTACACCTTTGGTGATACGAATATTTGATTTGGTGCTGTTGGCTGTCAAAGACATAGACTTTTAAACTGTCGTTTCCACTTCCTACTGATGAACCTTTGTATTCTTATCAAATACTATCACCAAACTTTAATTTTATAACCTGGAGAGTTGTACGATATTTTAATTATTAACTATGTGTACAGGATTGTCCATGCTAGCTGTGCTCTCACAATTTCACAAGATAGTTCATTGGTCTCAGTGTTCAATGATCTCTTTATTCTCATTCTATAAGAAAAACCACCAAAATTCGAACTGTATTTGGTAAAGAAAACAATAAATCGAGAATCAAATTGTAATAGACATTATCAAAACAAAGTAATAACGAGATACAAAAACTCGAACGTTTTATTATATCTATAGAAGTTGGAATAGATTTAAAGCTTATATATTAAAAAAAAAGTTTACAAAAACAAGCTATTATTATTTGTCAAGTTTTAAAGTAGAATTTTTAGATTCGCTTAATAAAAACAATAGAAGATTCAAAATTGTATCTCATTAGTTAATTTCAAATTATTAATCAATAGATTAATATTTTACTAATTTTCTTAATACGTTTGACATATCAACCTGGTATTAATTAACTTTAATTGGTCCGATGTTTGCCTTTTTAGTTTATTTTTGTCGTTGTTTGTTGTTTCTTTAGGATGGCATTTAATTTCTTTGAAGACTACTTAATAAACTAAAATTAAACGTCAAGTGTAATGTTAAATATGCGTCTTTACTACGCCGGGGACAAAAGTGCTATGAATTAAATCCGATTCATAGCACGAGAGACACCTGCTCAGTCAACCTATCTATTGACCCTTTCTTGTTTCCTCTTTTAAAGTATGCCTATATACACACACATGTCACATGTGTTACGTATATCATCACTCATCAGTGTTTATATCAAGACTATGGTAATAATATTTGTAGATTTCTTCCCGTTCTTTAGCTTTTACCATTTTCATCCACACAACGTTATTTTGATGTAAAACGATACTTTCATAAGACATAGCTTGTGTTTGAAACAAAGTAACATGTTGATTGATACGGTGTTATCACTTCACACCCAACGAAATAAACAATTGTCATTTTTTTGTTTATATGTCCATGCAAAACAAGTTGGAGTAGTTCAATTTGATATAATCATAATTCGTTTAAAACCCCAACAAGAATACGTTACTTCTAGCATTGTAAGTATACTATATAGTATATACGTGAAAAAGACTGTTTGTTTTTTGTAAAATATTAAATAGAAGAATATGTTTGTTGTGGTAGACGTCGACAAAAAAAAGAAGAAGAATATGTTTGTTGTGCTAACAACAAGATTCATCCATTTCAAAGAGAAAAAGAGAGATTGATGTGATCAATATTATTACTTTTAGAAACTACAACTATTGAAAGTTCAACGATTTTTAAAAGTAAAGTCGAATGCTTGTTCCAACGGGCAAGCAGCTGTGTATTTTAAGATCTTAATGCCGTTTGACCTATTTTTCCTTCTTTTTAAGATCTTCGCCCCATTTTGTTACCAGTTTATCTTCTTTCTTTTTTTTTAAAGAAATATATTTTTTCTCCTTCCTGTCATATAGTTACTTGATTATATGTTTCCGGTATATAAAATCTTCTCTATTAAAAGAGAAGTACCATTTATATCTACTACTAAAAAGTCATGTTGGACTATTTCACTAATATGACATATTTAATTATTTATATTAATCATTAAATACATATAATTGGAGAAATATTTTAATAATTAATAAGATATTAGTAATAAATTTGTTGAGAAAATATCTAACAAGATCTTACTAAGAATTTTAAATATTTTTTTTATAAAATCTGCATTATTTAATTTTGTGATTAATATATATAAATATCTATAAGAATGTTAATCAAAAATGAAAATTGTTATATTTTATAATTTATTTGTATTATATATTATATTAAAATAAAATTCTATGTAAAATGAAAGAAAAATGTTTTATTTTAAATTTTTCTTTTATTCAAATAAATAAATATTATTCACTTTTAAAACATACTATAGTTTTTAAATTCTATAATATTTTTATACAAAAAATGTTAACATATATTTTTGTAACTCACAACAAATACATTATATATGAATATTTTTATTTTATTTTAAAACTTACAACAATATATTATATAAAATAGTTAAAATCATAAGATTATACAATTATACAATATATAACAATAGAATGTAAATTATATATATTTGAAAGATTTTATTATATTTTTTTAAATGAAAAAATACCCGCACGAATGTGCGGGTTCAAAATCTAGTTAATAGATTAAAGGGCTCTCAGTAATATCATGTTAAGTCTATCCAAGGGTGTCTATCCCACTTTTCTTTTTGCTTGTTAACAAAACAAAATTTGATGTAAATAAAAAATTAGCTAATTAAATTAATATATCAATAAAATATTCAATACATGACCATGACAATGTGCTAGAGTATTGTTAACGGCGTCAGCTGCCGTTAACCTCAATCACCAAAATATATACAACAAGGGAATCTCTTTCTCTCTCACACCATTCAATCACTTTCATTCTTTCAAAATCTCTTTTTCCCACTCTCTCCCTCTCTCGCTTGAAGAACAAGCTTGGGTATATTTGTTTCAACGGGCTAATTTATCAATCTCTTTCACAAATAAAGAAGGAAAAAAATGGGGAAGAAAGAGCAGAAGAATCATTCAACAGTAGAGAGCGACGACAAAGTTGAAGCTGTTCTTCATCTTCTTCGTAAACATTCTCCTCTCACTCTTAAACAGGTTTGTTTACTAGCCCCAGTAATCTTTTCATTAATTAGCTACTAAGTTTTTTTTAAAAAAATTATTGTTGATCGGGTTAATTAATAATACGGCAGGAGAAGTTCTGTAACAGAGCTTGTGTCAGTAGATTCTTGAGAACAAAAGGAGACAATGTGAAGAGAGCAGCTAAACAGTTAAGGTCTTGCCTTTCATGGAGATCTTCTCTTGGCATCGGTATATTATCTCTCTCTTAACTTATTCGTGTATATTTGTAGATATATGTACGTAATGTGTTTTATGTTTGATATATCATATATATGTATATATTATAACCTTGAATGTTTTTTTTTTCTCACGGTGTTCATGTTAATATAGTTTAATACATATACATATTTATTCGTGTACTAACATGCGTAAGTTACATTTTCAGAGGTCCAAAGCTTTATTCAGTAAACGGTTAAATTTTAAAAAATTATAAAAAACGAGGATGAAAACATAAAGCTCAAAGTAAGCATGGTGTAGTGTGTAGATAGATGGTAGATTTGTTAGTGGCTATAGTTTTGGTATTTGTATTTCTTTTGTGTAATTAGAACAGACGTTTCGTTGCTTTTTCTCGGGTTTTGATGTGTCCCATGTTTGAACATCGAGCGTTAAAGTGAATATCCACTCATTATGACACCCACTTATTTTAACCTCTTCTATTTAAATTTTCAAGATTCAGTTTTAGCTTTTTCTTTTAACATTTATTTTATATTATGAATCTGTGATATATTACAGAAAGCTTAATCGCCGACGAGTTCACGGCGGAGCTTGCTGAAGGTCTTGCCTATGTCGCTGGTCTTGACGACGAGTGTAGACCTGTTTTGGTAACTTAATGTTTCTCACCTTATTTTACTTTTTTTATGATTTTGTTATAATATCACCAAAAACCTAAACTAATTAATTGTTTTCTCTTAGGTTTTCCGCATTAAACAAGACTATCAGAAGTTACATACACAGAAACAGTAAGTATAAACCACCTATATATTCAAATAAAAACATTAAAATCAGATATAAGAAATTCTCAAAATTAATCTGTATTGTTTTGTTTTAATAGGTTGACTCGTTTGGTGGTGTTTACATTGGAGGTGGCAATCTCAACCATGTCCAGGAACGTAGAAGAATTTGTCATCCTCTTCGATGCTAGTAAGTTCGATCCTCTATCATTAGTTATGTAGTTTTTTTTTTCTGAGCAGCTAGCTATAATGATTTTTTTTTTTGAACACCAACTAGTTATGTAGATTCTATTTAGGAAAACAAGGTTTCTTAAAAAAAAAGGAGAAAAGTAAGAAAAATTCAGAAAGTATAAGTATCTATTTTGGGTTTGTCTTTTATCCTCAATGGTAACATTCTCACGGTGAGTGAATATGAAACACAAATATCTAACTTTAACCAAAATAAGCTTGGTAAAAATTGGGGACCGGAACATGTCGGAACTCCGGCAGGAAAGTGGGAGAGATAGGGACCTCAAATGTCCGTAGTGTCCTTGTTTAGTCACGGTCACACGAATCATAGTCTCAATTATCGAGGGTATTATCGGCATTAAATTATGTCAAGCTTCTACAGAAGTTGAAGTACTTCTCAACTCTGAATAGTACTCTTGAGCTTTTCATTAAATGTTCCTCTTTTGATCCTCTGCAACTCCAATAATACACCTTCCATTTTTTTAATTTTTTTTAATTTAATATTATATCAAAATATTGAACAAACAAACTGTACACACTTGTGTTCATAGTATTTAGCCATTAAAAAAAAAAACTTATTCTACAAATGCTAAGCTAATATTTCTTCAACATTTTGAAATTGCAGGCTTATTCAAATCAGCATCAGCCTTCATGAACATACTTGTGACTACACTCAGAATAGTTGCAGAGTATTATCCTTGTCGTCTTTACAAAACTTTCGTCATCGACCCTCCCTCTCTTTTCTCCTATCTTTGGAAGGTGATTAATTTGACATTTCCTTTATATTATTATATACTAAACACAACGGTAGTTGATTAAAAAAAAAACATAACGGTTAACTATATACATCCAAGTTTTTGAAAATTTGAGTATAGTTAGTAACATAAGTCAAAGTGTTAGTTCACCTATCTAAAGTAACGTACGAACGTAACATCAAGACTTTTAAGTTTTAACTGATCCTCTAAGCTCACGTGTAGGGTGTTCGTGCATTCGTGGATCTGTCACCGACCACGACGATTGTCTCAATGTTAGACTTCCAAGACTCGTTTGACTACGACGAGTTCTCTTCATCTTACCCATCACGAGTCTCCTCCCTACGTTTCGACAAGTCACCACCAAAACCAACGGACAAGATCAGCTCCTCCGCATCCTCTAGGTTCGCCTTCACCGTGTCCCGCGACGGCCTCGACACGGTCAAACCGTGGTGCCTCACTCTCACCGACACGTCATCCTCCAAACTCGGACACACGAGCGCGTACATCTCACCGCTCAACGCACGTTCTTTCTCCTTCGCGTCACCCGCGGCTAGGCGCGAGCCTATGGATGCACCAAGGAGAAGCTTCTTCGCTTCCACGCCGATGCCAGCTAGGACGAAGGACCGTCACTCTATAGGAACAACCCTCCGTGACCCGCGGATACCTACTCGACCGTCTTTCTTCCAGTCTCCGGCGGTGTTTTTCCGGCGAGAGTCGTCGCATGTTAGTAAAACTGAGAAGCCGAGAGATTCGTTCGTTCCTTTTCTTAAGTTCTATCGTAGGCCGTACGATGAGATGACTTATAGGTCAAAGATGCGGCCCCCACTTGGTGGTCTTGTCTCTATTGTTTCTAGCCAGATCAGACGTCGCCACGTGTCTTTATCTCAAAGGTTCTAACTCATGAAGCTACCTCTTAAAGAAGTACGTAGTATATAACTTTTGTTACCATTTTGTGGCAATTTTTATTTTAAGAGTTATCCATTATTGTTGTTTTACTATCATATGTATGTTTAGTTCGTCAAGATGTATTTCTAATAATTTTGATCAATTGTTTATTTATTAAGCAACTTTTTTTATTGGTTTAATTTATTCAAGTATCTAAATTGTTCCAATTTTTTTTTGAACTTCGAATGTGTCGTAGCAAGTTTCTGATTTGAATTTCAACACTTTAGTAGCTTTTTTAATACATGATGATTCTAATTAATAATTACCATGGCCACATTTCGGGATAAGCATGCAAAAAAGTCTTCGTTTTGAAGAAAAGACAACGTGGTCGTGACGGAGAATGGCTCTTTTGGGAAAATTCAAATGAGAAAATGCGATGTGGCCGTTGTTTCTTTATTTGTTATGGAGATACAAGTACCTACATGTGACCCCATTATTTACTAATCATAAAATAAACAAAAAGCAAACCGTTGACAAATTATCTCATAGTAGTTAAAAACTTAAAAGAAAGTGTAAACAGTTAAAAGTTTTTAGTTTATTTTAGCTAAAAGAAAAATAAAGAGACATTTGATGTTCTTAAATCCATTTCACTAACCATGCATAAGAAAGCTTGTTTATGCACTTTAATTGAAATATCCCTTAGAATTTTTTACTTTGTTTCTTTGTCAAACCTACTTAGTTATTTATTGAGGACCTCGTAAAAGCTGAGCTACATATATAAACTTAACCCTTGCATTTTAACTTTGTTTATTTGTCAAAATAATTTCAAATTGAAGGTAAAAGGATTCAGATATGTAAATAAGCCATAGAGATTATGGGTTTGACATTACTTTATTCAACTAGTTTCAATCTTTGTTAGGAATATGTGTAAACTGAGTAAGTGTATACTGTTATAATTGATTGAAAAGGTCAAGGTGGACTTTCTTCTGTTTTGTAGTGGTTGTGTGTATATGCATGGGGGATGCATTATAATATAAAGTGTACTATTATCAGCAAAATCATACTATTAAGATACTTTTATATCTTCATAGAGAAATGCGTATTATGTCTTGGAGCAATTGTCTTCATTGCATCAAGGTTTATTGAAAATCACATTTGTGAAGTGAGATGACGTAACCTGGGTTAGGCATTTTCTTTTTGGAAGTATGTATATGTATTTTAATCCAAGTATATATACTTATTTTCAGAAAGTTAAATTAAAATGGCCTTTACTTGCATAATTTTCGGGGTCATTTTCTTTTAGTTTAACTGTTGATATGTGTGTCTTCTTCGCATGGGGAAAATAATCTAAAGACAGATGAACAGTTTCTTTTTGTTACTCTCTCGACTTTTATTCTTTGTCGATTTCTGTAGTAATGAGTTCTCATTTGTCCCTTTCGTTTGTTACTTTATGTAGTAAATTCGTAAATTGATTTAGCTTGCGGACAAACTCATTATTTTTGTTAGTTTTGTTTTTGTTATTTTTTTGCGTCAAAATTAGTTTTGTTTTTGTTATTATTAATACCACTATGTATTCATTGGTTAAATGTTAATTAATTTATTTCATCTAAAAAACTAATTACTTTCTTACAACCTTATGTCCTTATCTATGAGATAGAAGTGAGAACGAATGCTCTATTGGATCATAAATCAACTAGAAACTTGATATCCAAGTAATATTGGGAACATCAAATGTGAAATGACAACATTTATTCCAGCCTCTCCAGTCTCCACTTCTGTTCATTTCCTTGTCGCTTTATTTAGTTGTTAGTTAGTGTGTTTAGTTTCGTTTAATTCATTTTCGCATTCCGCTATTAATCATCTTTGTAATCGCTGTCACAAACTCAAAATTGGAATAATTTTTAACATTCTACTGAAAAAATCTTTTAATCCAGCCCTAGGCTTCTCCTCGATTTGACATATATGCTTATGTTCTAAAAGATTATCATTTTGTATACAGTTTAACATTGGAGTTTTAGTTGACTGATTTTACTTTTAGACAACAAAATAAATCATAAAGAAGATTCTTAAAAAAAAAAAGTTCAAATAATCGCAGTCTGTTACATCTGGAAACTAATGATTAAAAATGTGAATCCATCATGAAACAAACCACAGTTAGAACTTAGAACTATCTCAAGACACAGTTTCTTTTCATTTTTTTTTTGGTTCTCAGATGAAAAGCAAGCATCACAAACTTATATGGTTTCTATGGAAAAAGAAAAAAAACAAATAATGATTAGTAAACTTCTGGACTAATTAGATTTCTTTGAGACTGGCGAAGACTTCTTGGTCAAGGCATCTAATTCTTTTTCTTGTTGCTTCTTGAGGTATCTCTGCGCAGTTGCAGTCACAATCTGGCCGAAGAAATTCAAAAGCATCAGCCACACGACTCCATTCCACACCGATGCAACTGAAAGATCCCATTTCTTGACCTGAGAACCAACACAACAATCATCCAAAAACACATCAAAATGCAGAATAATGCAAAACAGTAACTGCTTAAGTCAAAGAGAAGCAAGAATATATTACATTGATGTCAGAAGTTACTGGAGGTGAAGCAACCATATACTTCTCTTTCATTAAGCGGAGTTTTGCTGCGAGCGCAGGTAACGCAGAAGCAAAACCAGGCACAAAGCTTAATATATATATCAGCTCGTTCTCTATCCAGTCAAGAAGCTGATTGTTACAGACACATATAATGAAGACCGTCTGCAAAACCGCACGTTTTTGAGATCAACCCTGAGTGAATGTGATCAACAAAACATAAGTATTATGGAAACGCTTGCTAACCTGAATATGTGTTTTGATGATTGCCTTTCCAAGCAAAGTTGCAAGAAAAAACTCCCAAAATGGTTTCTCGAATTGTCCACACATGATTCCAGCAAGGTCGAATAATGGGTTAGGAACCTGAGTGTAAGGCATATTGCAACACGCGAATCATAAGTTTTCTGGAATCATAAGAAGCATTGATTTGTTCAGAAGGCATATCTAAAACATACCGAAGCAAGAACCAGGATAGTGAAGAAGTTGAGGTATTGTGAGTGTGACAATAACCAGCCTTTGATCTGACTTACGCGTCTACCAATGAATCCAGTACCGTCACCACCACATGTTTCCAGCTCTTCCATTTTGCCTCCGGAAAGACTTGCTGCAAAGAGCCAGAGTATTAGCATTTAGCAATCAATCTTGCTTTTTACAAAGATCAAGTAAGTTTTGAGTTTTTCACCTGCCCTTGAGATAAAGTAAGGAGGGAGTTCTCCTAACGCTGTTCCCAAACCCCAAAGGATGGCTTCTATCTGAACTTGAGGCAATATGCTGCTAAGAGGAACTCCTGAAGAAAAAACTGGTGGGCCAAACTCGTTGCAAGGTTTATCAAGCCACGAAGGGCTTCTCTTTAACTGGATCGTGTCATATATTGCAGTTTTTAAATCAACACGCCCGCATGTCATTGCTTTTATGGTGAACAAAGCAATGTGCGGACCCAAATAAAGAACAAACGTATGCAAACCAGATCCTGAAGTTCATCAATGAAAGAGATCAAGAAAAGTGTGTTAGTATTCATCCACACAATGAAAGAGCTCTCTATCAGCGTGAGAGAAGATCGACACAAACCGGAAAACAAGAAACAGATATAGAATGTGTTAAACATATTCTTACCAAGACCAATTGAGGATGCAACACCTAAGAAAATCCACCACAGCCCAAATCTAGCGTACTCAGAAAGTTCTTCAAGGTGCTGCACATGGAGAAAAAAAAAGGAATATTACCATTTGTTTCATCTTAAAAAAATGTGACTCAACAAAAGAAGCTAATGAGCTAATATTACATGACTTTTTATATGTTGTTGTTCCAAAATTTCAATAGAAGTAGATGTGCTTCAGCTATATGATTTATAGTATCTCATAGCAGAAGAGAGAAGACTTAACTAACCCCAACTCAGACTCAGAGTTCTATTATTTCCTTTTTCTAACCATTCCATTACCTAAAGCTACACACAGACAGAAAGAGTCTCAATCTATTTATACCTTGACGTGTGGGCCATCTAGGGTCACAAGCAGAGCTGAAACTGCCGCCAAAACGCTGATAAAGAGCACAAGCCAACCGTTCGCAAGAAGGTACGAGACAGATCTTCTAAGATAAAGAAAAACAGCAAAGACAAATAATCTAAAGGTCTTGAAAGGCTGCGAAGTCAATGTAAGTTTCTCTAGATCCTGTTGATGCTTTTCTCGCAAACCTGCCCAAAAAAATATAACATAGAGAGGCAAATTACTTATTAGTCAAACACACAACAAACTCATGAATCAATCAATCATACAGCGATTATCTCTGTCTAATTAAATCAATTGGATCAATCATCTACGAGTGCACACACAGATTCAAAATAGAAACTTTGACCCTAAAAAAGTTTTAAACTTTAGTCAATAAAGAGCTTACATCGTTTAAACAAACACTCAAAACTCACGAATCAATCAAACACCAATGATCTCTTCTAATCAATCAGATTCAATGTAGCAATTTTTAACCTAAAGGTACAAACTTTATGAAGGGTAACAAATAAGGGCACCTGAGATTGCAGGATTTGAAGAAGAAGCACGTTTTCCAGAACCCATCTTTGCAAATTTAATTGAGTTCTACTGCTCTGATTTTACCAATTATGACGATTGATAAGGAGATAATCACTGGGTAGGTCTCTTGAAATTGAATCGAAATCAATGTCGATCTCGATGTGAAAGTTTATGTCTTTTTTTTCTTTTTGTGTTTCCGATTAATCTCCTGTGTTTACGGCGTGCGACAAAAATCAGGTTCCAGTTTCGTTGGACGTGTTTTAGTTTTATAATCCAACCTCTCAACATGAAAAAATATTTAAAACCATTTAACGGGCCGATTGGGAATAGTTAATGGGCTTAATTTACGGCCCATTTGGGTCAACTTTTATGATCTTTGTTTTTTTAGTCAACTTGTTCTTGTTCTTCTTTCCTTTTGCGAATGTAATAACGTTTTCTTTGTCTTAAAAAATTCTAAACCCTTTTTGAGGAGTTTGTCAAATTAAACATCAGAGATTCCGCAGTGGTCTTTGTAAGAGAGCTGAGATGGAGGTTGAACTCAAAGCAATGCTCGATGATCTCAATGTTCTCGAGAAATCTCTCTCCGATTCGGCTCCGATCCACAAGGTGTTCGGCCTTTTTTTGGCTTCAGATCTCGTTTTATTAGTGGATTTTTTATTCCAAGTCCGTCTCTTTTGTGTCGCGTGGATACGTTTCAGTAATTATGTATTTGCAGTCTTATATTGATTTGCCTCTATTACGTTCATCTTTATAGGAATCTCGCGTTTCTTGTCAAATGTCAAAGCTTTTGTTGTTGCATTGCGTAAATGTCAAAGCTTTTGTTGTTGCATTGCTTATGTTTTCCTTAAGGTTTTGATATGCAAAAAGTATTATTTTGTTGGCTCTGCAGCTGCGATCACATGTTGAAAATTTAGTGGCTTTGTCTAAGTGTAACCCTCAACGGCGTTCCAAAGTCAAGGTATGATAATATTCTTCTAATTAAAGTTGACTATATAATATAATATAATCAAATGCAAAACGTTGTGATCTCAAGAGGACGGTCTATTGCAGGAATTGAGTTCGGAAGTGGTAGATAGTAATCCTTACAGTAGGCTTATGGCACTTCAGCGTATGGGTATTGTTGAGAACTATGAGAGAATTAGAGAGTTTTCAGTCGCCATTGTTGTATGTATCCATCTCTCTTTCTTTGTTTCCATGTTTTTCTCTCCATAAGTAGCTGAACACTTCAATCGACAGGGAATTGGTGGTGTTGGAAGTGTTGCTGCTGAAATGCTGACCAGATGTGGTATAGGTCGTCTTTTGTTGTATGACTATGACACTGTTGAACTTGCTAACATGAACAGACTCTTTTTCCGACCTGATCAGGTTTGAGTTCGAGTGTTACTATCTGTCTTCTCTTGTCAAGGACGTGATTCTAACCTCTGAGTAATGGTGACTTTAGGTTGGTATGACAAAGACTGATGCTGCTGTTCAGACGCTTGCTGAAATTAACCCTGACGTAGTACTTGAGGTTGGTTTTCTACTTTATCCTTTACTTCATGCCTGATGCTAGTTTATATCATGTTTGCTTGTTAATGAAAAGCATATGGATGTTTTCAACAGGTGTATTCGATTTGAATTATTTTCTTATTAAGTAGGAGGTCTTTGATGTATGATATTTCGTTTCTTTTGCCTCTTTCTGGATAGTTTAATTATTTCTGCTCTTTTCTACTGAGAACTATTACTTTAGCTGAAGTCATAATTTCCATTTTTTCTCCTAGAGTTTCACAATGAACATAACAACAGTGCAAGGCTTTGAAACCTTCACGTCGAGCTTGAAGAACAAGTCTTTTTGTCCCACCAAGGAGGGAAGTGGTGTGGATCTTGTTTTGAGCTGTGTTGATAATTATGAAGCAAGGATGGCTGTCAACCAGGTACCTTTGTAGTTTTTCATTTAGTTACATTCTTTGATTATGCCTGTGAGTGGAAAAGATGGAAAAATATTCTAAATCACCTTCTGATTTGAGTGTATCCTTTGATGTATAGGCATGCAATGAGTTAAGTCAGACTTGGATGGAGTCAGGTAAATAGTGTTGTTAAGCTTTTAATTGCATGTATCATTGGAAACAACCTATATGGACTTGCGTGTCTTCGTGGCTCTTATGCACAAATGTATTTTGTCATATTTTTTTCTTTGAGCTAACAAAGAATTCGATACTTTTTGCAGGTGTTTCTGAAGATGCCGTTTCAGGTCACATACAGCTTTTGGTTCCCGGAGAAACTGCTTGTTTTGCTTGTGCACCTCCTTTGGTATGTTATCTTTCTTCTTACATCGCTCATACAACTGCCTAAATGCTTGAGGAATGTTATAAAGTAGAATCTTAGTAACTTTAAGGATGCTGTGATTCAGTGTGTTGTTAATTCTACACTTGCATCTCCTCTAGATAATTTATTTATTTCTGTGATAGGTCGTGGCATCTGGAATTGATGAACGGACACTTAAGCGAGAAGGGGTCTGTGCTGCATCTCTGCCTACTACTATGGTAATCTTGACAAGTTATCATCTAGCAGCCAATGCTTTCTGTTTATCTAAGCTATGTATATATTGTTCAAGACTTACTTGATTGTCAATTCAGGGAGTCGTTGCGGGGCTTTTGGTTCAAAACTCTCTCAAGTTCTTACTAAACTTTGGTGAAGTTTCTCCATACTTGGTAGAAACTCTTGGCTTTCTTCAGCTCTTCTCACACAGAGAATCATTATCATATGAATCATTTGAAGTTTAATCGTTTTATTCCCCCTGCTACTTGACGCCACCAGGGTTACAATTCACTGAAGGATTTTTTCCCAACCATGCAAATGAGACCAAACCCACAATGCTCGAATGCAGCTTGTTTGGAACGGCAGGTAACTTGAAGTAAAATCAACTACATAACTCTCCATGTTCTAAGGTTTTAAAAATAAAATGGAAATCTTAAAAATGCAGAAAGAATATATGCTTGCAAAACCAGCAAGAGACGCTGCTGCCAAAGCTAAGATGGAAGCTGATGCGTTAACAGCTATTGAGGATGGTCCACTCCATGATGATAATTAATGGAACATAAGGTAATAACTACTCAGTCAAATTAGTTAACAGCCATATTTGCAACGAGACATCTGATGTGTATCTCATGTACCTTTTTATAGTGTTGTCGATGATGAAAACGAGAAGGATACCACAAAAGCTTCCTCAAGTTCAGGTACTTTCAACTTTCTTCAAGTCCTCTTCTTCTTCTTCGGATAATTATTTAATCGATATTGTGGTGTGTATAATAGATACATTGCCAGAAGGGCTTACTAGGGAGCTTCCAGTGGCAGATGAGTATGAGAAGGCAATAGCTATAGGTTCTGGGGAGGCAGAGGAGGAGGAAGAGGACGACCTTGAAGATCTGAAGAAACAGCTCGAAGCTCTTAATGCTGCTTGAAGGTCTTTATAGTTGAAAGAGGAGGCAAATGCAATTGTGTAAAAACAAAATAAGAGTGTTTAGTGTTTATCATAAATTGGATCTCATAGGCATATAAACTACTACCAAAGACATAAGTTATACAACTTCTATGATATTGAACAGTGTCTGTTATGTTTTCCTGTAAGAGAGGAAGAGAAGAAGTGGCCTTACTTGGCAAACATGAAAGGGTTGATAAAAAGGATGGTAAAATACAAAACACACAAGAAACCTTTCATACATTTATGAAAAAACAATGACACCATTGAAGAAACTCAATACTTTTTAGCAAGAATGATACCAGTAAAGACAGACACAACAGCCACTCTGAGGACAATCTTTAATGTCATGAGATCAGAAGTGATACAATTTTTTTTCAGAAACAGAAATAATAAAAAGGATGACAAAAACAAGAGCCATTGGCTTAAAAACAATCAAACACACCAAACCCCCCCACAACAAAAAAATCTTTCAAATTTAAAATCAGTGACACAAGTAAGAATCTTCAATACTTTTTTCCAAGGATGATACCTATAATGACAGACACAAGAGCCACTCCGAGAATAATCTTCAATGTCATGAGATCAGATGATTCAGCTTTCTGTGTTGTTGTAACGTTTCCTGAAGAAGAAGTAGAAGCATCAGACTCCTCCTTGCTCTTACGTTGCTTTGGAGTTGGAAAAGAGAAATCAATATCTCGAGACTTAACTTCTACTTCTCCTTTCCCCATAGTCTCAGTTTCCTGCAAGTTTGATTTATGAAGCTTCATTGCTTGCTCGTCCACCGAATCTTGGTCACTTGCCTTAAGTTCATGCTCATGCAGTTTTGAGGTCAGTTCTGCAACTTTTCCCACCTAACCAAAATAAACCAAGAAGATCCAAGCTAGTGTTAAGTAAGTATTCCTTAATGTTATCACTTTGTACTGAGTTATTGTTACCTCTTCTTTCAGCTGAGCTTCAGCGTTTTTCAATTGCTTTTCTACTTCATCAAACTTGGACTCCAACACTGACTTTTCAGAAGCCACAGAAGTGAGTTTCTTGATTTCTGATGCCATAGCATCCAATTTAGTCTTCTCTACTCCGATATGTTCTTGAATATTTATGAGCTCATTCTTTGTGCTCTGATATATCTCATTGACTTGGCTATTCTCTTCTGCAAGGGATTTAACCTAAAGCAGAAAGCAGTGTCAATATAATCATGAGATGGTTTTTACTAATACATGATTTTTTTAGATTATGTGAATGTTTGTATACCTGTGATCCTAATTTTTCTCTTTCAGAAGTAAGCTTGTTTGTTAATTTTTCCACAGCTGCCTTTGAAGCCTGAAGCTCCTTTGCTGTTTGGTCTTTCTCAGCTTCTAAAGCAGATAACATTGCTTGAAAACCACTGGTCTCTGACCCTTGATTGGCTAGCTCCTGGTTCAGCTTTAGATTCACTTCGGCTAAAGATCCATTTTCTTTCTCAAGATCTTTGATTGTATCTTCAAAAGTCTTGAGTTTCAGTAGAGCCTCTTCAAGATCCATTTTTCTAGTATCAGCAACTTCAGATACTTCTTGAACTTTCTTTTTATGTTCCTCAATTAGGTTTTCATGGGACTGTAACTTTGTAGCCAAGTCTTTAGCTTCTATGTCTCTCTGATCAAACCTCTCCTTCTCAGCATACAGAGAGCCTTCAAGTTCTTGAATCTTGATCTTGAGTTGATTGTTTGTATCTGATAGTAAATCATTCTCCAAGGATGATTGATAAAGATCTTCAGATGCTTCAGCCAACTTGTCTTCATATAATCTTATTCTCGCCTCCAGATGTTTAGTTTTCTCAGTTAATGACTTGGCCTCTGTATCTATGATATTGAGGTCCTTCATCGCCTTCTGAATGCTGAGATCTGAGTGTCTATGCAAATCTTTAATCTCTGTGCTTCTTTTGTTAGCTTCATCTACTTCTCTTGCTTGCTTCTCAAGTTCCCTCTCTTTCTTTTTGAGTTCTCCCCTTAGCTTTAGATTAATGCTTTCCTGTTCAAAGACTTTACCCTTAAGATCTTTAATAGCCAATAACTCTTCTTCAGACCGGGTTTCAGAAGTTTTATTCTTCTCAAGTTCCAGCTCCAGTGCTTTCACCTTTTCTTGCAATTCATATAGCTCTCTTTGTGAACTGCTTGAGCTTCTTTCAATAGGAACTTGCTTCTCTGGTTTCTCACCATCCTTAGTGTCAGTCCCTTCTTTTTCAACTTTTATGAATCCACCATCAAATGTTGTATCCTCCTCTTCTTTCTCAATTACTTTATCTTCCTTGGTCATTTCTCCCTTCACATCCTGTAATAAAACAGTCACAATACTTTATCTCCTATGAGAACTAGTTAAAAAAGGATTTAATTGATTCGATCCTATTCAAAGGCATGCTTAGAACTAAAATTGTTTTTGCCAGATCTTCAATCCTACTTAAATTAACATCAGTTTTCCTACGAGTTATAGTTATGATTGAGCTTTAATTAATTTACAATAGAATGAAAATAACAAACATTAAAATTTTGTAAAAACTTCATTATGAACGAACAGATCATTACCTTAACAGAAACGTCGACCGTCTTTACATCCTCAGGTGTACCTTTCACTACATGGACCTCGGAACTCATTTTTGTTTCTTTTTCCATCAAGCAGTTCCTATATACCTTTGTTTTGCAACCGATGCAAAATTAAGGCTTTGAAAATGATACTAATGAGTACATATTGGAATTCACCATTGTTTTATATGTTTTGTTTCTTGCATCAACAAGATATGTGATCAAGTTCACTTGAACATTCCAACCATAATATTTTCATCTTATAGGAAAAGAAATTCCTTACTAAAGAAAGAGAAACCAAAATATTTCAACCATTCATAAAATATATTATAACATATAATTGGTTAAATAGTGTCTCACTATAATATTCAAGTAAATGGGTGGACTTATTATTGACAACACCTTTTGAATGTTATAAAAAGAACAAAGGCTTGATACCAATTTAACCTTTGTTTAATTAAACATCTTACGATCATACACAATGATAAAGTAACCAAACTCCAAAACAAGTTTGCGACAAACTTACTTTTATTTGGTTGATCAAACCATTAAGATAAAGCCATAAACATATTCAACTGTGGATCATTGTTCTGTACCGTTTGATATCGACGCAATGATCACAATTCCGATGTACAAATTTTGGGGAAATGATAACATGTTAACAATAACTTTTATCAACCAATAAAGAAGGATTGCTAGGGAGGTATTATTAAATATTAATGAATAATCTTCTTATAGGCACTCGCCAAGATGTGGGTGTCAATATATAAAGTCAACTAACAAATAAAAGGCATGTTAAAGGCTCGCCAAATTAGTAGCTCTCTCTTTTAAATTGTGTATACAATAGTCCTTTGTTAAAATTGTAGTATTTTGGTAAGAAAAATATAGGAAAATAAATTTCAAATGAAAATATTAGCAGTACTTTAAAGATATTTAAAACAAATATAATTTGAAACAAAAACTAAATCCAAGTATGCAACTAAGATAAAGAATCACAAAACTATTTCAGTTAACATAATGATAAAAAAATGATAAGCAATGGCCACCAGATGAATAGTGATGGCACAAGTATACTAACTAAACAAGAAAAATAGTTCTCAAAATATATATGTACTAATAATTTATAAGTACTAAATTTCATTTAGAATTATTCTGTCAGTTTTGGTTAGTTAAACACAAACAAAGAATATCACATTATCACAGTTATAAATTAGAGACGTGGAAGATACTACTAACGTCTCATCAAATTGACAAATTCTCACTATATCAGGCTAAATCAGGCTTAAGACGATATAATCGAACAATATACGATGAATTAAGAAATTGTAATCATTAACATAGTTTTCTAAACGCTATCTTCTAAACGCTATCTATAGATAGATACATATCTTGAAAGTTGCAAGTAAAGCCTCATTCTTGAAAAAAATATCATCAAAAGAGTTGTCACGTTTAGTACTACGATCTAATCGTGTTTTTATAGAAAAATGAATCGGTAATAAAAGAATAATCCATGGTCAAATTTTAAAACAATTCACGACATAAAACATAATATGCATGACTCTGAATATTACTACTGGTACTACAAGAAGGTGATCCATCCATTGATCGATTGAAATCCTAACTATTATCGTTATCACTATCAGATATAGTTAGATTTTAAGACAATCTAAAACAGAAAGATGACTTGGACCTATCACCAAATCCAACAAAAAACAAAAGAAAATAAAGGTGGATTTGAGATGCTTACTTGAATCTGCTCAGTATGTTTTTCTTTTCCTGTTTTTTATTTGAACGTTTCAAGTTTTCTCGCAAATGGGGAAATGAAGACCAAGAGATGTCAATGGAAAATATGAAGACAAGTCTCTCTTTTAATTGTTTTAGAGTTCATAACGTGGACAGCAGAAATATAGGTCTCTCTTTGTATTTTTTGAAAGGCAACTTCAGCAGAAATAAGTGTCTAAATTCCTCTTCACGGTTCCACCCCTTATTTTGGTTTTCCCGGTTTGAGTTTGATATGATGGTCCAATTCTGATTTAAATGTTCATTGTTGATAATTGGTATAATTTTGTATCATAGACTTATCCTAGTTTTCATAAGGTTGAAGACTATACAGTCAAATAATTAATCAATAACTTTAAATGTGTACCCAACTTCCAATAATGAGTTATTGAAAATGAATATCTACAATTGAAGTTCTTCTGTCATTGGTATAACAACAAAATGTACCTGTATATGATTTATCCATCTAAATGATTATCTTAAAATATATGAATAATCCTTAGTTATAAACACTATATCTTAGCAATTCCTATATATTATAATCACTTTCATAGTTGAGTTAAGTTTATATATATATAAATATTTCTTTCTAATGTTTCTTGTAGAAGTTATGAGCATTTTTGGTTGGTCGATTGGGATATTGTTTAATATTATAAGAAAGCAAAGATTAGAAAAGGGTAATTTGCAAGGCATTCCAACAAATCCTTATACTTCATGCAATTTCATGTTTCTCTTTACTTTGTTCGTATAAATATATGTCTATTTTTTTGCATTCTCCTATTCATTAAGTTCCTTTTACCCATTTCCCTCTTCAAAAAAAAAACTACAAACCGAAAATTTTCCAAATACTTTTTTCTCCAAATATTATTTATTCCGAAAATATGAAATTTAGAACAATTTCATTACCTATATCTATAGGAATTGCCATAATGGCCATTTTAGCATCCAGAACTCTGTTTGATACACATCCTAGAGCCTTCATGCACAATCCTTTCGATGTTCTCCATACAATCAAAGATGTATCATATTCAGCTATTACTTCCGTTTACAGCCACCACCACCACCATCATCATCACCATCAAAAACCATCTGATACCAAAAAGAAAGTATCAATATGCGACGATTTCCCCAAAAATATACCTCCACCGGACACCGACACGACATCATATCTCTGCGTCGATAAGAAAGGCTGCTGCAACTTCACGACCGTGCAATCAGCCGTGGACGCAATTGAAAATTTTAGTCAGAAAAGAAACGTGATATGGATCAACTCCGGCATGTACTAGTATGTTTTCGTGATAACCATTTATTTTTTGCTTGCAAGTTCGGTGTTACAATAACCATATCTAATTATTAAATTTTATATACACGTAAAGTAAATAAAATATACCAATTTTGTTGCAGTGAAAAAGTGGTGATTCCGAAGACTAAACCAAATATAACTTTGCAAGGACAAGGGTTCGAGACCACAGCCATAGCATGGAACGATACGGCCTACTCGGCTAACGGCACTTTTTATTGTGCCACGGTCCAAGTCTTTGGTTCTCAGTTCGTCGCTAAGAACATTAGTTTCATGGTAACTTTTATTGTTAATAAACATAAATTAAAATAGAAAATAGATTATGAAAATCAAAATCCATTTTGTTCGATCAAATACGGTTTTGTTTCTTTTTTTCTTATGTAATCAACCTTTAGTTTGAAAATTCTTTCGTTTCAATATTTTTTTTTTGATAACAGAATGTGGCTCCAATACCAAAGCCTGGGGACGTAGGAGCTCAGGCGGTGGCGATAAGAATTGGGGGAGATCAATCTGCATTTTTGGGATGTGGTTTCTTTGGAGCTCAAGACACTCTTCATGACGATAGAGGTCGTCACTACTTCAAGGATTGCTACATTCAAGGCTCCATTGATTTCATTTTCGGCAACGCTAAATCTCTCTATCAGGTACGTATATATTTACATTCTCAGTATCTCACCATGTATTTTGGAAAGGATACTTAGATATTTAGATTATTTGTTATAGAGTTACATTATCATAAACAATTACTATAGAAGCCAAAATAACTTATTTGTTATATTAAGTTCAAGTTAAGATTAGGCTTGGTTATATAATAAGTTTTTCCCTAGTAGGACTGTCAAATAATATCAATGGCGAACCAAGTGAGCCCAGGATCAAAGGCAGTCAACGGAGCCGTGACTGCTAATGGCCGTAACTCAAAGGACGAGAACAGTGGCTTCGCCTTCGTCAACTGCACAATAGGTGGCACTGGACATGTGTGGCTAGGTCGTGCATGGAGACCATACTCACGTGTCATCTTTGTTTCTACTTATATGACCGATGTCATTGCACCCGAAGGCTGGAATAACTTCAATGATCCCTCTAGGGATGCGTAAGCACACACACATACTAAACATGCTTACCAAGGTTGATTTATTAAGAATAATCCTAAGAGACATGTTTAAATTTGCTTGTGTGGTTAGGACAATATTTTATGGAGAGTATAACTGTTCGGGTCCAGGAGCTGATGTTTCGAAAAGGGCACCGTATGTTCAGAAGCTTAACGATACTCAAATCGCTCAGTTCATTAACACGACTTTTATTGATGGAGACCAGTGGTTACAGTTCTCTGATCTTTAGAGAAAATCATAATCTCTAACTCTATTGTTGATAACAAGTACAGTAACATATTGTGTTTACGAGACTGGAATAAAAATGCGAAATGAGTTGTACATGTAAACTTGTTGAACATAGTAATTTATTGGAAAATTTAACTTGCGTAGACATTAATTAACAGTTTTACAATCTAATTATGGAGTTCATAACTAAAAGGTAAGATTCTGCTGCTTAACCAAGACTGGTTAATTAAAATCTATGTAAACGTTAATCGGACCGGCCGGTTCGGTTCAATTTAAAAAAGATTAATTGCAATTGCATCTTCTTCACATTCGCATATTCCTCGGGAAAATGCTGCTTAAGAGAATAAAGAGGAACACACTCGCACCGTTGTGAATTTTGCAACCTATCGGAAGTTATGAGTAACGTCTCCGGAGATCGCAACGGAGACGAACGTTCAACCGCCGTAACTAACTCCGTCACGGAGAATTCGCCTCCGATCCGTGTCTACGCAGATGGGATCTACGATCTGTTCCACTTCGGTCACGCTCGATCTCTCGAACAAGCTAAGAAATCGTTAGTACTTGTTATCTCTTCAGCGAATAGTTCCTAATTATTCAATCTCGAGATCGATTTGTTTAGCTGATTCAGTATGTTTGTTTGTGGTTTATGGAGCCATGGTGATAGTATCTTAGTGTTGATTGTGTGAGTTTAGTAAATATATGTGATGGCATGGGGAATTGATTTTGATGGCTCTTCAAGTCTCCCTTGTAGGTAGATTCGTTTTAGGTATCTCTCAGGCGAATGTTTCCTCATTGCTCAGTCTTTGATTCGATTTTTTTTAGCTGTTTGAGTGTGTTTAGGAGTCATATTGATAGTATTCTCGCGCAATTAGAATATATTAGTGTTGATTCTGTGAGTGTAGTCAAGATATTGTGATGGCATACGGCATTGATTTTTGATGACTCTTCAAGTCTTCACAAGGAAGATTCGTTTCGTGTTCTTATATTGTGATGGTATTGGCCAAGCAGGTTTCCAAACACTTACCTTCTTGTGGGATGCTGTAATGACGAGACTACTCACAAGTATAAGGGAAAGACTGTTATGAATGATCAAGAGCGATATGAATCTCTTCGACATTGCAAGTAAATACTCTTTACCCCACTGATGTTTGCTTGTGTTAGTGCTAGTGATGGCGATGGTTGATTAGTTTAGTCTTGCAGATGGGTTGATGAAGTTATCCCCGATGCACCATGGGTGATCAACCAAGAGTTTCTTGATAAGCACCGGATTGCCTATGTTGCCCATGATGCTCTTCCGTAAGCAAACTATATATCACTTGTCATGTTAAAAAAATAAGGACTTTAGTATTGAGATAGTGAAGTTTGTTTCAAATTATCAGCTTTATTTTCACCGTCGACTAATACAGGTTATTCACAGGTATGCTGATGCCAGTGGAGCTGGAAAAGATGTCTATGAATTCGTGAGTCTTAGTACTTTTTATTCTGTTTTCCGTTATCTGTTAAGACTGTGATAGTTAATCTATGTTTGTAACTGAGTTTTCATTGCAGGTCAAAAAAGTTGGGAGGTTCAAGGAGACTAAGCGAACTGAAGGGATATCTACTTCGGATATAATAATGAGGATAGTGAAAGATTATAACCAGTATGTCATGCGTAACCTTGACAGGGGATACTCAAGGGAGGATCTTGGAGTTAGCTTTGTCAAAGTATTGACATCATTTCTAGACCTTTTTCATCTTGTTGTTCTGAAAAGTTTCCTACGAAGGAGTAAACTTTGGATGTGCTGACTTGAAACAGGAAAAGAGACTTAGAGTTAATATGAGGTTGAAGAAACTTCAGGAGAAGGTCAAAGAACAACAAGAGAAAGTTGGGGAAAAGGTACATATTTTCTTGCATTTCCTTTTTATGTTGATCATCATGAATCCTTTGTTTTGAGTGTTAAAGGTTATGTAGTTATATCTTAGTTCTTGAGACACTATGCAATCAAAATTGGTTCCATTTAAAATGCATGAAGAGTAAGATATGTCCTTTCTCAACCGATACTAGTCTTTCCCCTTGAACTTTTGCAAAACGGCTGTAGGAAAAATATTGAATTGCGAGTTTAAGCTTTGGAGAAATATTACGGTGTCTTAAACAATTGTGTGAATCCAAAAAGCTATGACCATCATATCACCTTTGTGTTATTAAAACTAAAAGCTCATCCACTTCAGTTTCTGGTTCAGTAGGCATCCTTCTACTATTTGAGATGAGTTTGTTGTCAGGATTCTTCTGTTAGATTATGGCAACAAGATCTCTAATTATTCCGATATCAAATTTTAATGATATGGTTAACTCCACATAGATTTATTAGCCTCTAATCTATGAAACTCGTTCTAATTCTTGCAGATCCAAACTGTGAAAATGCTGCGTAATGAGTGGGTGGAGAATGCAGATCGTTGGGTAGCTGGATTCCTTGAAATGTTTGAAGAAGGCTGCCATAAGATGGTAAGTTAGCAAACCTAATAAAATCTCATTTTTCGTGACATCAGGCTAATGTGTCATAAAACAATGCCTTTGTGTACATATTAGGGAACTGCCATCAGAGACCGAATCCAAGAGAAGTTACTGAGACAAGAGTCCAAAGAGTTGCTCGAGAAGGGTCAAAACGGTCAGCATAAAGACACAGAGGAACAGTTCTATGAAGAATATTTCGAGCATGACATTGTTGACAGCTGTGAAGACAATGAAGACGATGAAGAAGAGTACTATGACGAGATTGAAGAGCATAGTAGTGCCTCAAAAGCGATAAAAAGTAACTAGAGGAACAAAAGTTTATGCTGTTTTAGTGCCTATTGTTCACTACTTTCGCAGTAAAATGCTTATCAAATGACTTATTAGTTAGCTACAAGAGTTTAGAAAACGTTTGTGTGATTTTTTTTTATACACGTAATCCTTTTGTTGCTGCCCCTTTTTATTAGATTTTTTTTATAATTTAGTTTAAACCATGCATTGTTTTAATATTTTTTGTTTGGTTTAAATTTATTACCTTATAACATTAGATGTTCTAATTCGTGATTTCAGTAAGTGACGTCTCTGATTAGGTATGATAAAATGACAATTTCAAAAGATGCTATTTTCTAACGTGATATATACGTCAATATTTTTCTCGACTTTGGTATAACATGGATAATTTAGACCCAAAAAACCATAACTTTTGAAATATAATCCTGTTTAATGTATATTTAGATTCAAAAGCTAAGATCCTTACAACAAATCTTATTCTAAAGTTGAAAAAATCGAAAACAAACGGAATATCCCGATCTACATGCATATCCACATTTAGCACGTGCTAATTCACTTAGTACGATCCTGCGCTCGTTTACTATAAATTAAGAGAACACATGAGCTTGGAAAAGCAGAAGCCTATTACGTATGTTTTGTCTATATCACAATCTGAAAATCTCATCAGATTTATAAATTTTGTTTGTTCGTTCGTTTTTTTTTTCTTTTCTTTTGTTTTTTTGAAAAATGCATATAATGAGTTCACCAATGTGCGACCATTGCAATATGGGAAAAGCCATTGTTTTTTGTAAGACACATTTGGCTAGGGTTTGTTCTCAATGTGACCGGAAGTTTCACCACTATGTGACTATGGATAGTCCCGATCACTCGCGGCTTCTGCTGTGCGAGAAATGCGTTTTGCAGGCCGCAGATGCCCAGTGCCTTGAGAAAGGATTGTGCCTATGCCAAACGTGCGTTCCAAACGCCAACGTCTCCTCACGTTTTCATTTTTTTAACGTTTCTAATAATCATTCTGATTATAGTTTTCCACGAGATCTCGATCTTGATTCTTTTTCCTCCTCTTCTTCATATTCTTTCATTCATGATCACAATTTGGGGTTTCCCTTTGTTCCACTACCTCCCAAAAATGGGGACTCATCATCCTCTTCTTCTATTATTTTTCAAAATTTTGACAATTATACAAAGAATACTAGTGATCAACGAGTGCAAATGCTTCAGCCCGATGATATGGACAATTCTAAGGTATATTCTTATGGTTAGTTTAGATGGGAGTGAGAATTTATTATTACTATAGAACTCAAACCCTGCTTTGAAAGTTCCCCTTGACGATAAATTTATGTTCTTATCTTGATGTGTCACTCTACGCAGGGTTATTCATATTCAGGCATGGAAAGTTACAAAACTAAAGATATAGAGAATGTCTGCCACAACACTTTTGATGAAGACAAGGCAGTAATAGACCAAAAAGAGTATTTCTCCGGGGAAGAATTGATCCTGACCGATCATCTTATTGATGAAATAATGAAGTACAATGCTGAAACCAATACAGAGGTATTTAACAACAATTAGTTTAAATATGTCGCATATTGATCATGTTTTTTGATTAGTTATCTTTCTTGACAATTTTTTGGGTTAAAGATTATGTCAGGTTCATCATCGGTTATATATAAAGATTACAACATTGAAGCGTTGGTTAATGCAAGTTGTGAAGATTACAACACGAATCAAATGATTGGATCAAAGACAAAGGAAGAGACCGATAATAATGTTGGAATATTCCATAACGCTCATATTCATGATGAGTGTCGACCATCGCAGTTGATTCTGACGGATGTCGATGAGATGCTACCATGGGACGATCAATTACTTGGATCTCCTATATACACACCGCAGAATCGATTAGAGGCAAAGAAGAGATATCTCGAAAAGAAAAAGAAACGCAAGTAGGGTTTTTTTTGGGATAAATTAGGCACTATTTGATTATCGTATCTCATGAAATATATTGCATTTAACCTATAGATAGTACCAAGAAAGATTATACGTACAATCTTAAGGTTATAATGAAGAATGCATGCAGGTTTGGGAAGAAAATTAGATATGAATCTCGAAAGTCTTCAGCTGATACGAAGAAACGACTCAAAGGAAGATTTACAAAAGCTGATGCAGAATATGATTATGAC
>CAKOAT010410710.1:99300-148637 GCA_932364175.1 Eruca vesicaria subsp. sativa | reverse complement strand
TAAAAAAAAAAAAAAAAAAAAAAAAAAAAAAAAAACAGATGTTTGCAACCGTATGATCAGTTTCGTTATGGCTCCATGATGTGTTTAGACTTTGTTTTATTGCCCAGAAAATTAGTTATACTCTCTTTTTGCCTCAGAGTCAGAGCTAGAGCCGTGCTTACTTTATGCCAAAAAAACATTAGTCTAGAGCATCATTTTGAAAAATAACATATTTTTTTTTGATAAAATTGAAAATAAAACTTCATAATTACTCACTTAACTAATAAAAATATCTATATGAGTTAAGTTTAAGAAGCTAAAATGTCAAATATAAGCCATAACTGAAAAACAATTATTAGTTCTTAATTTCTTAACAATTTGTTAATTTATTAGTCTATTATTAATTCTTAATTTCTTAAAATAGTACATCAAAAGAACATAACATTATTGTCGATTTACCATCTTTTTCTATTACTATCATTTTCAGAAATTGAATATTTTATATTTTACAAAGCTTTTTATCTCATTTTTTCTCATAAATCACTATAATTAACTTCTTTCCAATTACTTTCTTATTTAGTTTTATTTGTTTGAACAATTTTATATGATTTTCTTATTATTAATAATGATCAGAATTTTATATATTGATAGAATGATGTTAGTTTCGTTTGCACAAGAAAAATTAAGTGGCTTAACTATTCTTACCTAATGAAAAATAAAATTTCAAATATTGTTTTTTGAAGTTTAGTCAATGAGTTTATAGAAGAAAAAAATGAAAAAAATGTGTAAAAGTATTATTTTGTTTGTTGTTTTTAAAACAATGATATGTGGAAGACATTTTTATGAATGAGACCATTTTTATGGTTATGTACATAATTGTGCTCTAGTCAGAGCCTTTGATATGACAGTCAAAGAGGAAAAATTGATTAGTCTCCACCAGAATATGTAAGGTGGTTGCTCACACCAATTTTTTAATAGAAGTTCTTAACCATTTTAATGATGTTTCCCCTAAATAACTTAACTTGAATACTATAAAATAGGTAATCCCCTAAATAACTTAACTTGAATACTATAAAATAGGTAATGTCCGAATGAATGGCAATTCCTTAAAAATAAGTTTATTTACTTTCTTTGCGGACATTTTTTCGAGAAAACTTCTTTGCAGACTGAAGATTCGCGTATTCATGGCATTTTAACTTTACCTTTGGACCTAAGTTCTCTAATTATTTTTCACAAAAAAGTAGTTCGACCTAAAAAATATATACTAAATACTATATAATATTCCATATGGCTCGGATCTTGTGACATTGCACATGTTGAAGGCAGCAAAATTTACGTTACTAAACGTTGCTTGTTTTGTATCTTCCCGATAATTTAATATGTAATCTTATATGCTAATAAGAGAATCACTGGGGAAAACACAAACACATGACAAATGAAGACTAAATATTTATTGAACTAGTTTGATTTATAATCTTAACATAAAAAATAACGAACGCCAGCTAATTACACATAAACATCTAGGTAGTTTTATTTTGTTCATTCAACATCTAATAATTTAATCTAACACCATCAACTTAATTAACAGAAGAAATATTTGTTCTTATGGTAATTGAATTCACTAGCAGAAAAAAGTTGTTTGGCAACTAAGACAAACCTATTGAGAAATTTTATAAAGTGGAGAGCGACCTAACGTACGATAGGCCTAAGAGCATGATTATTGCAGGTCCTTTAAGCTGGGTCTCTTAGCGTACAGTCCCTTAACTTTTAACTGAAAACGCTAAGGGACGTCCCTTATATAAGGGATTTAAGGGACGTCCCTTAGCGTTTTCAGTTAAAAGCTAAGGGACCGTACGCTAAGGGACCCAACTTAAGGGACATGCAATAAACATGGTCTAACGTACGAGTCCATAAAGACACACTCTACGGAAATAAAACAAATAATCTATTGCTACTTTCTTTGTCTACGCCTTAACTTCCGTGCCAAATCACAACTAGCTTTAAGAAGTCTCCTTACATTAGAAACACATTTTTTCACAACTCCATTACTCTCCCTATGATCAACCTTCCTCTTCCACCGCTGCTACAACCTCCTATCTCCACCGTGAGCACCACTTAAATATAGCTTCCGTCGTACCATATAATACATATGTTTTGAGATCTTTCCATCTATTTATCTATATATAAACGTAATAAACCAAGATTTTACGTCAAAAACCCCAAGATTTATCATTCTTTGTATATATATTTTCGTTCTCTCTTGACTCCTAAAAGAATGCCTCTCTTTCGACCAGTATCTAAAACTCATCCTTCTTCTTCTTCTTCAACTATCTCGGCACGTATGATAAATTGCATACTGCTTTCTGTTTTGATTTCCTTGGTCTACCTTCTCGTCTCTCTCTCGATACCAAGGCTTCAATCTAAAGAGACTATTAAAGGCTACTTCCTATCTTCTCAAGATCAATCTCAGAGCCTAACAAAGATCGATCACATCGTCTTTGGGATCGGATCAAGCACGAAGTGGTGGCCTACACGTAGAGAATATGTTAAGCTTTGGTGGGATGCTCAGAAGATGAGAGGGTGTGTCTTTGTTGACCGTCCCTTGTCCTCTTTGGATAATCACAGAGATTCTCATCTCCTTCCTCCGATTTGTGTTTCCGAAGATACTTCACGGTTCAGGTAACTTAAGCAAGCCATTAAAATAGTCAATAGTTAAAAGTAGGAGCAATTTTTTTTTGCCTTGTTGGGCATTTAGTGTTGTAACGCCTATTATTTTATTTACTAGTAAACGCTATATTGAAATAATATTATCGATAGCTTCTAATTTCTTTGTGTTTATGGGTTTTTATTTCTAGTAATTTAAACTAATATTTTTCACCAATTTTTTTTAACTAATATTCCACTATAAGTTATACTATGTAATTATAATTTAAATCCACTACATTCTAGAAAGATTTATATAGCTAATTATATATATTGATAATATAAACTAGCTAGATAAAAAAACAAATCTCAACTTTGGTTAGGACTTTGGAGATCCACGTAAACTCGACGATATGTTACTGTAATTGCACATACCTAAGCATACCAAAAAACATAATGAGGAATTCTCCAAAGTAGTATTGAAAATAATACCAAAATAGTGTTAAACCAGAGTATAAAATGTGGGAGCTCAGGTAAGTTTGTTCTTTTAACAAATCTAAAATTCTTTAATTAGAAAATTTTAATATTCATATTTTATTATTTAAATTTAAAATTTTAAATAGAATGTAACATGGTTTGACAAAAAAAATACTAAAACTAAATCGAGTCGGCCTATAGAGCGCTATTCATCATGCATGCCATACAGATACACTTGGAGAGGTGGTGACAAAAACGCAATTCGAATCGCGAGGAGCGTGTTAGAAACCGTAAGGATGTTCAATACCTCCTCAGAGGAAGTAAGATGGTACGTATTTGGATACGACAACACTATATTCGTCCCAGAAAACCTAGCAAGAACGCTCTCCAAGTACGACCATACATCATGGTATTACATAGGAGCAAACTCAGAGACTTATCACCAGAACTCCAAGTTCGGACACGACATGGCGTTTGGCGGTGGAGGGTTTGCTTTAAGCAGTTCGTTGGCTAACGTTTTAGCTAAAAACTTTGATTCTTGTATCGAACGGTATCCACATTTGTACGGAGGAGACTCTAGGATTCATGCTTGTGTGCTTGAGCTTGGAGTTGGATTGACTCATGAGCCTGGCTTCCATCAGGTTCTATAAATTTTAAATAATGATTATTTTAAACAAGATTTGATCAAACAATATTAATTTTTATTTATTTATTTAAGCAGTTTGATGTGAAAGGAAATGCATTGGGAATATTGACATCACATTCAACGAGACCGTTGGTGTCTCTACACCATGTGCCCCACATTGACCCAATTTTCCCAAACTCAACAACTTTCACCGCCATACGCCACCTCTTCTCCGCCGTAGAAGTTGATCCTCTCCGTATACTTCAACTCTCCGTTTGCTACGATCGTTGGTACTCTTGGACCATCTCTGTCTCTTGGGGCTACACTGTTCAGGTTACCTAATTTTTTTATCATTGGTTATTTTAATGAAATTTGCAAATATTTCTTTTATTGATCTCCAATATTATTGGCTAATATATATATATTGGCTAACATATTATAACATCCATATAGATCTGGCTAGATTATTTTTCTTTGGGTTACTGAGTTTAAGAGCTTGGGCCGGCCATAGTCTTAGATTTACATGATTTTGCATGCAACGTTATTATATCAAATTTTGTTGTTGTTTTAAATGTTAGATTGAGGGTAGGCATTTATATCTACGGGATGTATTGCGAACACAAGAAACGTGGAAACCATCCGGAGGGTTGGCAAGTGTGTACACATTCAACACAAGAGAGGTTCACCCTGATCCTTGCCAAAGACCTGTCACATTCTTCATGGAACATGTTTCATCTTCTCCGGGTGATGGAACTATTAAAAGTGTGTATAAGCAAGCTTATGAGAATTGCACCTATGATCCCATTTCATCGCCTCGCAAACTAGAAGAGATCAGAGTGTTTTCTAAAAGACTCGATCCTGATATCAGACAAGTAAGTCAAACTACCTTATCTTACCTTTTTGGAATATTTTATAAAAAAAGGGTCCGTTTTTAGATATTGATAGTAGGATGAATATCTTTGTAAGAAATATAACGGGTTAAATATCATATATAATCTTGAGTTTATGATTTTAATTATTATTTCAATTGTATGTGGTAGTTGAAGGCTCCGAGAAGAGAGTGTTGTGATATATTACCAACTTCTTCCACTGGTGGAAACGTAATGGAAATTGGAATTCGAGAATGCAAAGCGGATGAGTTGATTTATATACATCCCTAGTAGCAATTTACCTAATATTCTCTCCCTTTTTTTGTTTACATTATTGCTATCAAATTTAAACCTATATCTTTGCAAAATAGTTTTTAGTTATTTTGTAAGTTTAATATATTAAGCTGTTAATTTCATTACAGAATCAACTGTTAATTTCATTACAAAATCAAATTGTTAATCAGCTTGTTGTTTTTCAACATTTCGAGATTCACAGTTAACTATTTTTGATATATTCACGGCTCTAATCTTATACTATAGAGAACCTATGAATATGCAACAAAAGATTAAGTAAATATACTTAAAGTACGAGAACGGTAGAGGAGAGATTTGAATGGTAAGAAAAGAATCAGTAATAACACTTTTGACAAACACAAATGATCGATTATTCACCTGAATTATTCTATATCAATTTTTTTTTTTATATAAAAGGTTCCAAAAATTGATACTATTTTACTTCTGTCACAAGAAAAGAATCCAAACCCTTTAAAAACTAGCGTTGTTAAACACGGAAATGTTGAGTGTAATAGACAATTTAACGTGGGCCGAAATAAAGCCCATTGTAGGGAATAAAATGATTAAATGTTAATTAAGTTTTAATTAAGGAAAATGAAACTTATATATACATACGACTTTCCCACCATTTATACCTTAGCCTAGTAAGCATTGCGTGAACCCAATCTTACACTCTCACCCTCCGTAATCCCTCGAAATTACATCTCTGCCATCCACCTCCTCGATTCGAATGGAACCGACGCAATCGCCGTCGGAGACGGAAGTTCACTCCGGCGAAGACTTCGTTCACATCGAAGAACACTCCAAACCTATAGGCGATATGTCGTTAAGCGACAGTATAGTGAAGGTAGAGAAGGAGGACGCAGTTGAGGAAGAAGAAGAACACAAAGACTCCGATTCCGTCGGAGATGAAGCCGGTGGTGATGGAGACGGTTACGGCGGTGGTGAGTGTTCATCGGAGAAAGTGGAGTTACCGGAGGAATTGGCGAAAGGCGTTGTGATGCTGACGTGTGAGTCCAGTGGTGAAAGTGGATCTTGCGATGTGTATTTGATCGGGACTGCTCATGTTTCAAAGGTGTTATTGAAATTAGGATTGAATTGATTTTTGTAGATAACTTTGAAATTGCATAGGTTTTGGATAGGTTTTAGAATTTGATCTGAGCTTAGCTCTTTTGTTTTGTGTATGTTAGGCTGTGATAGAGTAGCGTTCAATCATGAGATAATCCTGCAATATCGTTTTGGTTACAGGAATCTTGTCGAGAAGTTAAAGAAATAATCAGCTTCTTGAAACCTGAGGTTCGTCGTCTCTTTACATATTTTTCACAGAGAGATGAAGTTTGGTATATTATGTTTTGGTTTAACTACGTCGATGATTATTAATAGGCTGTCTTTGTGGAGTTGTGTGCTAGCCGAGTGTCTATTCTCCAACCTCAGACTATGAAGGTTAGCTTTTTGCAGTTGTGATTCTGCTTCTTACTTTGCTATTTGGTTTACTTTTCACATTTTATGGCTATTTATCATTGTGTGAAGTTCTTGAAAAGAATGTGCATTACTGTTTCTTTTGGTCGAAGATGATAGATTTTGTTGTTGTTAACGATAAAGAGTGAGATCAAAGTTCCTTTATAAGTCTCAAAATAAAGGATTCGATTTATCAAATGATGCATGTGGTATGCGCTGTCTGCTGTAAATGAGTTTGCCTATAGGATGTACTTCACTTGTTTTATATGATATGCTTTGTTGATGATGTAATCTAGACCTTTGCTTATTCTGAATTCTGAAATGGTACTATGTTTTGCTTCTCTAGATTCCAACCATGTCGGACATGATTGAAAGTTGGAAGCAGAAACAAAACACGTTCGGTATACTTTATGGCTGGTTTCTTGCAAAGGCAAGTTTCCTTAATCAGTATACTTTTTCTTATAGAAGCTTTAACTTTCTGAACCAAAAATTTACAATCCTGTACTTCTGTTAGATCGCCAGTCAGCTTGAGGTTTTTCCTGGTACCGAGTTTCGTGTAGCATATGAAGAGGCTCTTAAATATGGGGGCAGTGTGATACTTGGCGATCGTCCTGTACAGGTTATATATTCGTCTTCAGTTTCAAAGCATTCTTTTAGTAATGTTATGCATCTAAGATGGAGTTATATTCTCTCACATAGTTCCAGTACATACTCATTTGATTTCAATGTTTTCGATGCAGATCACGTTAAAAAGAACATGGGCGAAGATGCCTCTATGGCACAAGGTGAAGTTTATATACTCCTTGATGTTTCAAGCTGTCTTCTTGCCAAGCTCTGAAGAACTCGACAGAATGGTAAGTTACCTGTTTTCTGTTCCTTTCTACATGTAATTTACTGTGATTCATCGTATCAAGTATTATCTCAATCTATGATAAATTTGGATCGCTTCAGCTGAAAGAAATGGACAACGTGGATATGGTGACTCTGGTGATTCAAGAAATGAGCAAAGAATTTCCATCTCTCATGGAAACACTTGTGCATGAGCGAGACCAGTTAGTATTCTCTAATCCATTAAGCTTGGCGCTGAAAACTGAAATAGGAGTGTTGGTAAATATAGAGAGGATTAATGGTGATTGATGGCAACATAAAATGAAACTCTCAGGTACATGGCATCTTCTTTGCTGAGAGTTGCAAGTGAGCACAACTCGGTTGTGGCAGTTATCGGCAGAGGGCATATTAATGGAATCAAGAAGAACTGGAAGCAACCTATAACAGTTTGTTTGTTGTGAAACATGTCTTTGACAATCTTATTTCGTTTTTGGATTGTGGTTGATTTCATTTTCATGGAACTTTTGCAGATGAAAGATCTAATGGAGATACCAAGCGACGAGTCAGTGTTTACAGTGAAGAGGATAGTATCATCAATGGCGATTGCAATTACAGGGACAGCTATAGTTACTGGCATACTTCTGTCAAGAAGAAGGTGAAGTAGATTGTGATGAAGGGCAAAGCTTTCTCTCTTCATTCTCCTGAGCAATACAAAAGGAAATGATACAAACTTTATACAGTCTTTACTCTTTTTTTTTGTATTTTCTTTTGAACAGTCAAATGTATCAACAATGGTTATATTTCACATAAATAATTTCTTTAATGCTTTTGGATCTTCTCGTATGCAGATAACTCTATCAAGAAAATGGCAATGTACTCAAACCAACTTCAATGTCATGATTCGTACAAGACAAGAAACAAAAACTAATATGTTTTATTTCTTTAAGGACCAAGATTATAACCAAATGCATACACACAAATCCGAAAAGGTCACATCGCAATCATTTTCATCCTTATTATTTTTTTTCACGAATACACACAAACTCCCACACACTAAAGATTTGCACCACTTAACTATTTGCAACGGAACATTGTCTTCTAACAACTCCTGCTGACCCAGTCTTGACATTGATCCGACCCATTTTCTCCATCGACGTTGCAAACTCTGAGAAGAAGCTCTCCACTGAACCTTTCAAGATCTGGTTTATGTTTGCGAGCGTTGTGGGGTTGGTGGTGAGAGCAGAGTCTGATTGAAACAGACCTCTACGCTTGAGAACGAGCTTGTAATAACTAAGATCAAACGTTTTACGGCTCCCTGGATCCATCTCTACGATGGTCGTGTTATCGTTGAGGCTAGGACATTTCCTGGACTTGAGATTGGCTGCGTATTGGCTGTCAAGGGCTGGATCTTGGTCTCCACGACCCGTGAAGTTGTAGAGACGGTTTGTGAAAGATGAGCAATGAGATACACCAATAGTGTGAGCCCCTGTTGTAGCACACCACATTTTTTTTAAAGAAAAAGCTTGAAACGTAGACTAAAATGTTTAATAATAAAAAGAACGTAGGCCAAATGTTTTGAGACAATATATTAGACTTTCTAACATGATTTTAGCAATGTGTGACCAGTGTTTTAAAATTCGGTTGCTCGTTTAAGTGGCAAATCGGCCGAAAATATTTTTTAAAAACAACTTTTTAAAAAGAAAAATGACATTTAGGCTCCTGTTTAAGCATTAATTCATTATGAATATTAGGGTTTAGGCTTTACCGGAGAGTAAGACAAGGTCCTTAAGATCAAGTCCTTGGTTTGCAAAAAGTGTCTGAAGATTGGTGAAGTTACTCGTAGGAGGAGGGATGTTAGCTAATGCCTCTGACGAGTTTGATATCCTCCCATCTCTTCTTCCGGTCGGTACACTCCAGTTTGGTCCTCCCTACAATCAGCACCGTCTTAAAAAATCTAAAGACCTTAGGCTAAATATAATATAAAGACCCTTTTATAGTATTTAACAAACAAAATGGACTTTGATAACTAGTAAAATAACACCTAAAATTTTGTTTGGACCTATAGACCCATGGCATTTGCCTATGTTGCCATGGGTTAGAGCCGGCACTGCCTACAATATACCATAATTTACGAATATGAAATACTAGAAAGAGTAATTTACAATAATGTTTTGTGAGTGTATATGATGCTTACAGTGAAAACGACGGCGTCTCGAGATGCTAGAGCGATAATATCAGCGCAAGAGACGATTCCAGGACACTGAGCTTCAAGAACAGTTTTGATTGCCTCGATGAAGCCAAACCCTCTAACCGTTAGGTTAGGAGTTGCGTCTCTCTCCGCATTTCCTGACGTCGAGTTTATAAGCACTGATCCATCACAACCCTGCACATATACATAGATCCATCATTAATTTAGTAGCCACATAGAATGTTATATAAAAGATGTAAAAATAGTTTACCCGAACAAAACAATCGTGGAAATGCATCCTCAAGAGAGCAGCAGCAAGAGAAGGAGCATTAGAAATGTGGTTTGAAACGAAATCTTGAACAATCTTTTCAGCGTTAGGACAAGTGTTGGCGTAGAAGTTCATCTGCAACTGAGCTTGGACTGGTCCAACCAACCCCACAAGAAACAGAGAGAGTGAAAGAGCAATAGTTCTCAAGCAACTCATCTTTATATTTAAGGTTTTTCTGAGACACAATGTATTTTTGGGAGGATTATGTTCAATGTGTGGTGTATTGAGACGTTAAATTAATGGTTTATATAGAACATTTTGAACGTTTGGTAATGTGTGTGGCTGGGTGCATGAGTCCATCTTTAGCTAACTAAGGCCATGTTTAAAGGCAGCACACTTGCTGTGTGCTTGGGCCTAAAATAATGCATTTTTATACAAAAGTGTTCCAAGATCACTAAAACAGGTCTTAAATAGGATCAGTGCTTGGGCTCTGTTCTAAGCGACGTGGCGCGTTGTTATTGGCCGAAAAATCAAAACTCTGGAGCTGAAGATCAGACGACGAGATTAATGCGATGAGAGGTTTCACGGCTCCGGCTCTAGCGATTTTGATCCGATTCTCGGGTTTGTTCCTGGACAAGAGGCGGATCTCCATGGCGGCTTGCTTTTGCTCGTCGACGGAGCAGGAGGAGTCGAGGTGGGCGACGAGGTGGCGGATGAGGTCGTCGGAGTTATCGGAGGCGCATGAGAGGAGGAGGCGGCGGCTCTCGGAGGAAGCGGAGGTGAACTCGCCGGATCTGTCGGAGTTGCAGTCGCTGAAGGCGGAGGAGTGGTCGTTCACGGTTAAGTTGCTGAAATTGCGGCCGAGGTAGGTGAAACCGGTGCTGTTATCCGACTCCATGGATGCAAGGGAGGAGAGAGAGAGAGTAGAGAGAGAGATCGAATCTGTGATTCGTATTCAAAGCCGATGATATGTTTTTGTTTAAGCACACTCTTAAACAAAATGATCTCCCTTTAACTATTTCCCATGTTCTTAGACAAAATATAAGACTTTACTAATATTTTAATCCTAAGCACACACTTTAGTGTTCTCCCTTTGAACATGCCCTAACATGTGCTCTTACGTGTTGTCTTTTATTTTATTTTTGTTATTTTCTGCCTCGTTGTTAGTGACATTCACATTAAAATTGAAAGATTTAAATCCGTAATTATTAACATAGGAAATGATTTTGCTCTTACGATTGAATAGATTGTGTTGCTACAAAAATAAAAAGATTGGATCATGTTTCGCCTCAATGTTCATAGAAAAGATTTATATGTTTGATTCTTGAAGATATTAATTTGGACATTTTAAAAAAGTATTCTCATTTTTTTCGAAAAAGTATTCTCATTTTTCATGTTTTTCCCTTTCTTCTAATTTTCTGTTTGATGAACAAAATAATTATATTTTCAGTGACTAATTATTAAAACGTGAATTTCAAATCCTGTGACTAACTATATCTATTTGTAGTGATGAAGTAAGGATTACATATGCTAAAATGAGGATGAATGTTTGGTCTATAAATGGAGCTTTAGTAAGTTCTAAGTAAAATATAAAACCAGAGCCAAGCTTCAGTTGATGGTATTAAGCGTTACAACGTCATAATCAACAAAAAAAAGGTAATTAAAGTGCCGACTTTGATATATATATATATATATATATTGTTATATCAAAATATATCCTAGTTGAACAATAACTCTCCTATGAAACAGTTGTTTCACTAATGAACAACGCGTTTCTGATATCACTGATCTTTCAAAATGCTAAAATTACAGTACTCGACCTAATCCCCTAATAATACAACTACAAGAACAGAAAAGAACAAATTACTAACGGGCAAGAGAGCATTCCACGATCACTATCATTGTTTTATATTTAATCATTCCTTAAGGTAATATATATAAGATTAGTTAAGGGAGTTGGTACTGATCTCGATTTCATATGCCGAGATATCATATGTTAATGTATAGAACATTAAACTAATATGTATTCCAACTTTACCATGTACATTCTTATTTGAATCTTTATGTTTTGTCTTAAACTGTTGTTGCTTATATCTTGATCCTATCTTTCTTTGTAAAATGTGAATCAGTTTTGAAACATTGTATTATAAGAAGCGGATAGCAAATTAGAACTTCTCAGAACTGCTCTACTGAATTAAACTATAAATAAACCGACGAGGAGATTAAAATATGACCTTAGTATAAATAAATATTTAACTGCTTAAGTAGGTCAAACATTGGCATCTTCTCAAATAAATCAAGTTTGTCGATATCAAACCTTCTGGTGCCGTTTTGTAAATATTGAAATATATGGGGCTTCATAAGAACTAGAAGATATTGGAGATTGATAAACATTGAAGTTACAGACATTTTTATAAATGTTAAAAGATCTGAGAAACTAGGATTCAGCAAAAAGTCTGAGAAACTTTTGAAAATAAGGAAAGATATGTAATAAATGTAAATACCGGAAGTTAAAGGAGAGTTTTGTAGATATTGAAAGTTATGGGGTAGTTTTTAGCAGATACTTAATTTACTCTTTATTTTTTAGATATTTTTAGCTGTATTTTTTATGTATTTGATTTTAAAAATGGAAATTTCAGATTTTTTTTTTAAAAAAAAATCAGATATTTTGTTTAGGTTTACTTTTACAAGGTTGTAGGTTTGTTTTGGAATTTAAGGGGAACTACAATTTGTTTGTGCAGGAATAGGTTGTAAAGAAAATATAAGTTGAGGGGGATGAGGAGGTTGGAGGCAGATGGTAGAACTTGAGAAGATGATGCAGGTGACGAATGTGAATGTGTGTAACACACATTACAAGCAAGTTAATATTATTTCAAAGTTTATACAGATTGCATTTTGTATTAATATATTTATTTTGAGGTTAGTAACATAGCATTGGTTTGAGGATACTATTTTACTAATGAAACTAGAGTTGCTATCTTAGTCAATAGCCTTTCTAAAGAGCAAAATAAACGGCAGAAAACTTTATGATCGTTGCAAATTTTGACTTTATATTAAACAAGAGTGAGAAACATCGTGGAGGCCTGCAATGTTCATCAGATTCTACCAAGAAACCGAGAATTTTTATTTTTATTTTTAATTTTGGTTAAAGGAAACATGTTCATATTTGCAAATTGGTATTATCTAAATTGGGAATGGAATTTTTCAAAATGGCCCTCCAGTGATCTATAAAAGGCTTGAGACTTTCTTATTTCACTTCATCTCTAAACCTAGCTTACTACTCAAGGAAGAAGAGAGACAATAATGACACTCAAGAACTTACTTGCCCTTGTGGTTCTTATTGGCGTTGTTGGAGCTTCCTATGTAGAGGCATATGAGAACTCAGAAAGTAACCCATATACCAGGGATGGTCTTTACCTCGGCTACTACCGCTCCAAGTGTCCACAAGTGGAATACATTGTCCGCCGTGTCACATATCAATATGTCTCTGCCAATCCAACTCTTGCTGCTGCACTTCTGAGGATGCATTTTCACGATTGTTTTGTCAGAGTAAGTTAATGACATGTTTTAGTACGTAATATGAGGAATGATGAGTGGACGGACTCACATCCTTTATATCGTAGTATTTGCTTATGAATAAAATACCGCGCCAACTCTTTTTTCTTTTTGTATTCATGTGCATTAATCAAAATAGGGATGTGATGGTTCCATTCTTATTACATCACCAAACAAGGATGCGGAAAGAGATGCTCCCCCTAACTTGTCATTGAAAGGCTTCGAAGTGGTTAATGCTGTCAAGTCAGCGATCGAGAGCGAGTGTCCTGGTGTTGTTTCTTGTGCGGATGTTCTTGCCTTGGTCGCTAGAGACGCTGTTTTAGTGGTAACATTTTGCATTCTACTTTGATATTCTCATTCCAAAATGATGGGTACGTAATAACTTATTTTGTTGGTTTCCTTTTAATAGATAAGAGGACCATGGTGGCCTGTTCCATTGGGGCGGAGGGACGGACGCATCTCGAATATTTCTGAGGCTAACTTACCATCTCCTTTTTCCAACGTAGATACACTGAAGAAGAACTTCTCCGACAAGGGTCTTAACACTAAAGACTTAGTTGTCCTCTCAGGTATTTCTATAAAAAGTTCAAATTAAAATATTTAGGGTACTTAAAGATATGATCAGCTGAATATAAATGATTTTTTTTGGTTAGGGGCTCACACCATCGGTGTATCTTCTTGCGCTCTTATCAACAGGCGTATCTATAACTTCACCGGCAAAGGCGACTTTGACCCAGCAATGGACCCTAACTACGTTAATATATTGAAGGAAAGGTGTCCGCCAACAGATTTTACGACCAGCGTGGATATGGACCCAACGAGTGCCGATAAATTTGACTCTCACTACTTCGACACTGTGTATCAGAATAAGGGTTTGTTCATTTCTGATTCAACACTTCTTAATGACTGGGAAACCAGGCTATACATTAAGACACAGGTGTTTACCCAAGGGTATTACTTCAACAGAGATTTCTCCGAGTCAATGGTTAAACTTGGTTCCGTCCAGATTCTTACGGGGAATCAGGGTGAGATCAGGAGCAGATGCGATCTCGTTAACTAATTTGGATCGGTTTCGGTTCTCCTCGGATGATTGAAACCCTAAAAAGCAGTATGTTTATTATGTTCTTCTACTATTTATTTCACCAAGTTCTTTCTCCACGGAAGTTCTTTATCATTGAATTTCGAAAATGTTATTTTTATGTAAGTCATGCATTTCTTCCTTTCACAATGTTATCTAATAATGAATAACAATCATTGCCTGTAATGATACTGTTTATTTCTCTTTGAGTTTGATATTAATAACCAGTTTTCGAATAAGCAAAACTTCATTTATATTTTATTCGAAACTGAATATGAATCAAAGTATCAAAATAGATCGAACCATGCATCTTAAACAGTCTCACACAAAGTTGGTTTAATCTTCTTTTATTTGCATCCGAAGGAAAGGACGTATCTAAAGTGACATTTTACACATCTCTTTACACAGCCTTCACAGGAAGTCTTACAGCATGGATTGTACCCATATGAGTTTTTTTTTTGACTCATTTCTTTGAAGGAAACTTACAATATGGGAAACTAACACTAAGAGCATCTCGATTAAATCCTCAAATCCTTCAAACTGATCTCAAACTTACAAACCTTAAGGTTTTAAATTCCTAAACATTATTCAAAACACTATTTTACTTTTCATTTTACTCTATAATTATGTAACTTATATAAAATTCTATCAATAGTAGTTATTTATCAATTTAATCCTTATAATTCTATTTCATTCAATACTCAAATATATATAATATTAAAACATAAAAATTATAAATATCTTAAAATTAAAATAAGAATTACTAATATAAAATAATATTATGTAAACTATAAATATTATGTATATGGAACTCGACAATTTCGTAACTCTTTGATGTATTTTCTTTTAAAATTAACAATATGTTCAATTGATAAAGCAAAAATATTGTGTTTTGCATTTTAGTGTATTTTATTTATTTATTCATAAAAGTTAGCTCTTAGAATTAATTATTATTAAATTGAAGATTAAAATGTAAAATAAAAAAGTTGGAGTAAGCCTCCCTCAAATCTTTATATTGAAGATCAACCATCTTTAAAACGATGATTCTTGTTCGAGATGTTCTAAGAGGGTCAAATGACTTTTCTCATGACACCAGTTTAGAACCAATTAAAATCACAGCTATAACTTAACATTTACACCCCACAAAAAACTGTGACTATAATTTGATGAACTTATGTGCATTGCCATTATTGTGAACGACTAGATAGGTAACAAAATATTGATAAATGTGACTTTGAGTCAACAATATGTGGTTTTGAACGAGAAAATGTCATTTATGTGGGCTGATTGAAACTCAAAAGATTTGTCTGCTTCAAATTTGGTTTTGGCACTTAGATTTTGAGAGATTTTAATTCTATTGTATTTGATCTTCGAAACAAGAATATAAATTTCAGATATTTCAGGTTGAGAATAGATTGTTGGAGATTAAAAGTTGATGGGTAACTAAAGAGGGTGGCGGAGGCAGATGCTGGAAGAGAAAAAAAACAAAGATGAGGCAGGCGACGAATGTGAACGTGTGTAACACACATGACAAGCACAATAATATTAAGTTTTACAGACTGTATTTAGTATTAATACAATTATTTTGAGGATTAAAACATAGTATTGGTTTGAGAATACTATTTTACTAGGGAAAACAGAGATTAACTAAAAAGTCAATAGCTTTCCACTTTCCAGAGAGCAAAATATACACCCAGCAATATGATCATTTCCAAATTTTGAGTTCACTAACCCTGAGAAATTAATATATAAGCATCAAACAAGAATGAGAAAGATCGTGAAGGCCTGCAATGATCATCAAATTCTACCAAAAAACAGATTCTTTTATTTTTTTGGTTAAAGGATACATATTAATATTTGCAAATGGGTATTATCTAATTTGTCAGTGGAATTTTTCAAAAGTCCCTCCAGTTATATCTATAAAATGCCTGGGAATTTCTCATAGTTCTTCATCCCTAAACTCGGCTTCATACTCAACAAAGAAGAGAGACAACAATGGCGCTCAAGAACGTACTTGCCCTTGTGGTTCTTCTTGGCGTTGTTGGAGTTTCCTTTGTAAAGGCATATGATAACTCAGAAAGTAACCCAGAAAGGTATAACCCAGGTACGACCGGTAATCTTTACAACGACTACTATGGCAACAAGTGTACAAATGTGGAAGAAATTGTCCGCAATGTCACATATCAATATGTCTCTGCCAATCCAACTCTTGCTGCTGCGCTTCTGAGGATGCATTTTCACGACTGCTTTGTCAGAGTAAGTTAATGACATGTAGTGGACTGTGGACAGACTCACATTCTTTATATGGTAGTGTTTGTTTCCTCATAAATTATATATATAAGAGACCGCCCTAACGCTTTCTTCCTTTTTATTCATGTGCATTAATCAAATTAGGGATGCGATGGTTCGGTTCTTATTAAATCACCAAACAATGATGCGGAAAGAGACGCTGTCCCCAACTTGACATTGAGAGGCTACGAAGTGGTCGAAGCTGCCAAGGCAGCGCTCGAGATTGCATGTCCTGGTGTTGTTTCTTGCGCTGATGTTCTTGCCTTGGTCGCTAGAGACGCTGTTTTCTATGTAAGATTTTGCACTCTACTTGATATTCTCCTTCCAAAACCTTTTAACGTTGTTGTACGTGTTTGTTTCCTTTTTTAAAAGATAGATGGACCATGGTGGCCTGTTCCATTGGGGCGGAGGGATGGACGCATCTCGAATATTTCCGATGCTAATAGTTTACCATCTCCTTTTGCCAACGTAGAGACACTCAAGAAGAACTTTGCCGACAAGGGTCTTAACACTAAAGACCTAGTCGTCCTCTCAGGTATTTCGAATGCAAATCTTTAGGGTTCTGAAGGATTGATAAACTAACTCTATAAATGATTTTTTAATTAGGGGCTCACACCATTGGTGTATCTTCTTGCGCTCTTATCAACAGACGTATCTATAACTTCACGGGCAAAGGCGACTTTGACCCAGCAATGGACCCTAACTACGTTAAAATATTGAAGGAAAGGTGTCCGCCAACAGATTTTACGACCAGCGTGGATATGGACCCAACGAGTGCCGATAAATTTGACTCTCACTACTTTGACGCTGTGTATCAGAATAAGGGTTTGTTCATTTCTGATTCAACACTCCTGAAAGACTCGTACACCAAATTCTACATTCTGCAGCAGGCTGTGTTAAATCTGAATACCTTCAACGACGATTTCTTGGACTCAATGGTTAAACTCGGTTTTGTCGGGATTCTTACCGGGGATCAGGGTGAGATCAGGAACAAATGCGATCGCATTAACTAATTTGGATTGGTTCTCCTCTCTGATTATTGAAACCCTAACGCTTTCTGCTTATGATGTTATTTTATTTCTTCATTTAAGTACTTTTTGGATGGAAGTTATTTGTGTTTGAATCAATGGTCCGAGATTTTTCTGATGATTGATGTTCTAAAACGCTATATGTTTGTTTTGTTCTTTATTTCTTTCATCAAGTCGTTTTTCCACGGACGTTTTTTGTCATTGAATTTGGGAATAATTCATGTATTTCTTCCTTTCATTGTCGATTATGAGTAACAAATAATATTTTATGTGAAAATGTCTATTTCTCTTTGAGTTGATTTTTTTTTTTTATTGAGTTGATATTAATAACCAGATAATTAAAAGCAATACTAGAAATACACTTTTATTAGAAACTGAATTTGAATCAAAATAGAGCCAAACCGCGTGTCGTAAACAGTGTTAACACAGTGATTTTAACTTTTTATTTATATTGGAATATAAGGACTTAACTCAAGTGATAATTTACACAGAATTCATAAGAGAAAGATTTGGAACCATGGGAAACTCATAAGGAAAGATCCTTGGCTTGCCTAACAGGGAAAATGGCTGTTCTCATGACACTTGTTTAGAACAAACCTGATGGAGGGAAAATGTAATCTTTGGCTAAATCAGATTTAATATTTGTAATCTTTGGCTAAAAGATTTGATATTTGTTACAAAAAAATGATTTGATATGATAATATCAATGAGAAAAAGTAGGAATGTTGCAGGGACTCTCCACTATCTTTTCTAATTTTGTTGGTGGTTGAGTATAAAATTTTCACAGAAACAAGAACTCAAAATCATGCAACCACTAAGAAAAATTCAAATCCTCTTTCGCTCTTTTAAAAGCTATTGACTTTGGCTAACATGTAGTTAGGAGGAGTTATTTTATTGTCCGTAGCTCTCGGAGTTGAAAAAAATACTTATTGTATGTGGAATCCACGTTCTTATAATATTTTAGAAAATCATCCAAGTTGCTAAATTTAGTAATTGGAAACTCATATGGCTTAATGTAGCACTCTCTTGTGGGACAAGTAACAACTTAAAGACAATATCCAGAATCTTTTTTGACTAAACTATATTCTGAATAACAAGTAACAATCTAAAGACTATGGATCCTTTCCGTCCGGCCCATCTAGGAAGCATAAAACAAAATTAACCACGATTTTCTTAATTTATTTCAAAAACATTTTTTCCAACAAAAAAATTAGCTGAATTCCAGAAATGCTCTACCAATTTGATTAACCAGAATGATGCTGTAAGGGAAAAAAAGAGATATAAAACCAAACCATGATGGTTTCTTCAGATAGTTGTTTGGATAAATCAATAGCCTCAACTTTCTTGTTGTGATTGGTTAAGAAAATAGACAATTACCACACTAAAAAGTTAATATAGCATAACACCAAAAATGTAAACATGTTCACACGATGAGCAAACATCGATAGCCTCAATTAATAATTCATACGATCTATTATATTCGTCATGATCGATTCCCACATCTATTTACGTTTCATTTTTTTCTGCCCTGACCTTATATAACAGTTTTTGCATATGTATATGTAGTATTCTCTCTGTTCCTAAATAATTCATTTTCTAGATTTTTCACAAATTTTAAGAAAACTCATTTAATTTTGATTGTAAATACATTGATTTTTATGAATAACAATTTTCTATTTAACCAATAGAAACACCATTAACTTTTTTGAAATTTACAATTTTTCATTAAATCATTTATTGAAAAGGTAAAAAATACATATTTTTGGAACAAATTTTTTTCTCTATAATATACATTTTTTAGGAACGGAGAGAGTAATTCTTTTGAATTGAACTTTTATGAAACTACCAGGAAAAAAAAACTCAAATGTTAGGCATTGAATTATTAGTTTTGTTAGTAGGAGAGTACGTAAGGAAGAGGAGGTTAAGAGCATCATTATCCTAACAACTTATAATGAGTTGCTTAATTATATTATAATAGTATTTAAAGAGTTATTTTTAGTAAGAGACATATGTAAGCACTTTGATACTTTTCCTCCTCCATTGCAAAGCTCTTATTCTAGGGTTCTTAATTCTCATCAACATTACTCTCAAAAATGTTTTGAGCTGACTACACAAGACATGACACAATACTCAGAACATACATGACACAATCAATACTCAGAACATCAACGACACAAGAAACACAAAGAACCATACATTAACTCAAGCTTTAGTCACTACTATATCGTCGCTATGAGGAACATTATGCGATATCTCATGTCCAGTTTGAGCCAAAGAAACAAGCTACAACCGTTGGAAAAACAACAAATATATTACATTTCAGAAAAAGTCTTGTCTGGCTCAAAAATAACTCACCATCGCTAACCCAAGCACAACTGGACCCTGGTGGATATCACCTTTCTCCAGATGCTCTCCACACTGAGACAGAAGGTCTTGGACTGAGACAGAAGGTCTTGGACCTGAACAAGTACAAGGATCACTGAGGATGGACTTAAGAGACTAGTTTACACAAAAATTAATAGCAAGAAACATCAGTCTACAGTCTCCTGCTTAAGCTTCTGCTATTCATAAAACACCTCAGGCTTCAACTAAAACAAAGCACCAACACTAAAACGGTGAGAGAACCATCAGTGATCACTTCACTCTATAAGAACCCATGAACATGTAAATTGGGAAAACCAAGCTCAAACACAAGGAGCTTCCTCATCTCCAAAAGTCAAAACAGAAACTCCCTCCCTCCATCAGCTCTTAATGTAACAAAGGCGAGAGCTGTACGTGCTTTGTGGTCGAATCTCATCCCATAGTTGTCCACGTTGTTCAGCCTTAGAATCTCAGCTAACATTTTTCCTAAAATTTTGAAAACTAAGATTAGAGTTTAAATAACAAGAGAGCCATTTGACTGATTAATTAATCATCAAACCTTTCCCACGAAAACAGAGGATCCACCTAGACTAGAGACACCAACAGCTACATTAGCAGGTGCACCTCCTGGAGCTTTCTTTAAAACTGTTCGCGTTTACAAATTCGTTTTCATCATATAGAACAAGGCAAGAACAGAGATCTATAGAAGCAAAACCCAAGAAGAGATATCATCAAAGATCTAAACTTTATGAACAAACAATCAAACCCAGAAACTTAAATTCCATTAAAACTGAAAACCCAATTCAATGAAGCTTGGTAAGATCAATCGAGGGCGTCGGAACAAGAACAGAGAAGTGATGCATCGAGGCTTCGGTGACCAGACTGATTCTCTAAGCTTCTCACTCCACCCTTCACGCAGCGACTACTGAATGTACCAGTTTTGAAATTCAGAGAAAACGGAGACGATGGTGATGATAACGACGATGAGAGATAGTAGGAGACTTCTATGTGTGACACCTGTCCCATAAGCAACGTAGCTTCCTTCTCCTAATTAAACAACGTTGCTTCCATAAATATGTAATTTTCATTTTTTTTTAATTACAATTATCTTAAGCAACTCACTTAAGCTACGGCGATAATGATGCTCTAAGTGCGAGAGAGGCATGAGAGCAGTAAATGGGCTAAAGCCATGCAGCCTCTGTGTTAACATTTAATGCCAAGAAACTACTCGCCACCCTATCATATATCTACACTCCATCTATATACGCGTGATACAAATACGAGATTAACTTTTAATATTGGTAATTTATATAAACTCGTTAACGATTAAAAGAGTGTAATAGCTTACGGAACAATAAAGTAATTACGCAGTATCTTCATATATCTTCGAGTGATAAAGAACGTAACTACATATAAATGCATGAGTTAACTTAAAATTATAATTATAAATTGGTCTTTCTCAAACGATAATTTATGTAAATTAGCACTTTTTAATGGGTCCGGTCATCTGTATTTAAAGAGCATACTGCACGCTTTAGTATAAGTTGTATAATTAGTGCTCCAAAAAAATAGCATAAGTATACGAGAAAATATAAGTTATTTAATTTAACTTATGTCTGCTAAATAAGTATGTAATTATCACGTATTTATATCTAGAATTTAGAAGTCCTAAAATTATTAATTAAATAAGAAATTCAGATTGTAACATTATCTATCTCCGTTCGATCGCTCTCTCTCTCTCTCTCTAAAAGCGTGTAGGATAATTAAGTGTCCCTCTCTCACCATTTAATTTCATCGCACCCTCTCAATACTCTCTGCCATTACTTCTCTCTCATTTTCCTCTCTCTCTCTATCTCTAGGATTTGTACCTACCTTTCAAACTCTTCTCCAAAACCGTTTCACTAAATCATCACTGGTTTTCCGACAAACTAATATCAGACCAGCCACCGATTCACTCCTCTCTCTCTCTCCCTCTAGGATTTCTTCGCGAAGTGTATGTTTCGATCACCTCATCATTTTTTTTTTTTTGTGCACACACCTCATCATTTCTTATTTTTATTTCGATTCACCTCATCATTTCTCGGATGATATCTAGTTTATCATAATATTTGAATATATATATTTTAATTTGTCTGATTGGATCATTCCACTTAAGTTTATTAGCCTCTTCAGAAGACTCTCATGTTCATGATGATTTTATAATCAATCAAATATATCGTGTCTGTCTTGAATGTTTTTTTGGGGTAAAATGTTAAGATAAAGGAAAATTAATGGTGCTGCCCAGGAACGAAGTGTTGAATGTTTTGGTTATTTTCCGTCTTTTCTCTAACATTATTATTTAAAAAAAAAAGATAAAATACTTCCAGTATTATTGCAGTTCCTCTCTTGTGTTGTTTTTTTTTGTTAAATGCATATTTTGTTTCAGATTTTCTAATAGTTGTTTATTTTTAATTTTTAGTTGATTTCTGCATATTTCTGAACACAACATTAAAGAGGAAGAAGGTTTGTATTCTCTTTGTATATTCTTCTTATACCATACATTTGTTTTCATATATAAAACGTGTATATACATCGTGTGCATAAATAAATTTCTCACTTTTGTGTAAAATAAAAACGTCCTACATAAATGATGACGATACTAGAAAAAAGTTGGAGAAATTTAATATATCACCCAGGCCTTATGTCACGTTGGTTGTACGCTGTACAATAACTTCTATGTTGGTCCGTTGCACCGTGCACAGACATAATAATATTTTTCATTTCAAGTTCTAAAAATTTGATAATTCACACTTTTCAGGGAGAGTGTTCCTTATTTAAAACCTGCTAATGATTTAAAATATATTAGCTAGCAAATGAGTCCAAAATTTCTCTTTCGTCTTCTCTTTCCTCTTTACTAAATCAAATATTTTATTAGAAAAATGAAATTTAAATGGTTTATCCTAAATCAAATATGACAAATCATTATACATCAAAATTACTGTTTGATTCATGTTCATCTACACTACATATAATCCTCGAGTCACCTTAACTTCTGGTTAGTTTTTTCTATAAGGCAAAAAAATTGGGAGGTTTGAAGGATGTGGAATTTCTGAAATTGATTATTTTTGGTTGGTTATTTAATAGCATATTAATATATGAGTGTGATGTTTTTTTCTTCTTCTTAAAGGCTCTTCTTCCTTTTGCTTTCAATTAGTGGGTCCTTTGTTTCCTACAAGCATCTGCAATTTCTTCGTTTTCCAATTTGCCTATATCCTTTTGTAACATCTTCAAGAGAAAGGTAGAAAACTCAAAAAAAAAAAACTATAGTTGTTGACGTGGAGAAAGTATTGCCATACGTTTTTCACAATCTTGGTGAAATTTCTCTCCTTCTTGACTTGACTCGTACCTAAGAAGAAACCCTAGTTATTTTGACATCTCACAAAACTTTCTACTCTTTTTGTTTTATGGTTTGCTTTCAGTTTCCAGCATAAGAAGCAAGATGTTCGAGCCTAATATGTTGCTTGCGGCTATGAACCACGAAGATAGCAACAATCACAACTATAATCATGAAGACAACAACAATAACAATGAAGAGTTTCTTCGGGATGATGAATTCGACAGTACTAAATCGGGAAGTGATAATCAAGAAGGAGGATCAGGAAACGATCAAGATCCTCATCATCCTAATAAGAAGAAACGATATCATAGACACACACAACTTCAGATCCAAGAGATGGAAGCGTATATATGAATATCATTCACTCATAAATTTCATGTTTACTTAATCTAATTGTTTTTTTTTTCATTTTCACAAAGTAATTTAATATAAATATTTGGTGGTTATTAGATTCTTCAAAGAGTGTCCTCACCCGGATGACAAGCAAAGGAAACAACTTAGCCATGAATTGGGTCTGGAACCTCTTCAGGTCAAGTTCTGGTTCCAGAACAAACGCACCCAAATGAAGGTATATATATATACTCTTATGACCACATTCATTTCTGGATATATATCAGAGGAATATTATGTATATTTACTGAAATTGGTTATGTCTATGCACACTCATTTTAGCATATAATTAGGGAATTTATGATATATAATATAGGCTTGATTAACGAATGAGAAAATCTTTGGTGGTTGATTTAGAAGTTACTACATTGATTTGATTCTGGTAGAAATTTGGCAGATTTAAAATGTAGCTAGTTGAAACTATTGACTTTTATATACTTTTGCTCAAGTTACTTTTTTCATTTGAAAAGTTTTCCTTTAGCCAAAATATATCCTTGGCGTATGCAGCCATTGTTCTTTAGTCAAAAAGACTTGCCCATTTAATAACTAAGTTAGAAACATAATTCATAAATTGGAACGTTTTGGACTCATGTGCTCACGTTATGCATATATGGGGAAACACATAACGTGTACACAAGCGTATTGTGTATGTATAATACCTATACTTTTCCTCTTTTAGTAAATATCCTTTGTTGCTTCGTTTTACTCTAATTAGAAACTATAGTATTCTAGTTTATTTATATAATAATTAACAGCAACGAAGCAAACGAAAAAACAATTAATTATATAAAAATTATCATGAAGACAACATAAAAATAAATTTATCCGCGCATGCAGAATCACCACGAGCGACACGAGAACTCGCATCTTCGGGCGGAAAACGAAAAGCTTCGAGCAGACAACCTTAGATATCGAGAAGCTCTTGCAAATGCTTCATGTCCTAATTGTGGTGGTCCAACGGCTATTGGAGAAATGTCCTTCGACGAACACCAACTCCGTATTGAAAATGCTCGATTAAGAGAAGAGGTATGTGAATTAATTTTCTAACAAAAATAATTAATTGATCAACTCCATATCTATAGATAATAAAACTTTAATTCTACTTAGAGCAAAATAAGAACTAAAGCATTTCCTTTTCAAGAAAAGTTTTAAACATGTATTTATGTGGAAAATAATTTTTTTAAACATGCTAATAACAAAAATTAAATTTAAACTTCTTGTTTTGTCATCAAGATCGATAGAATATCAGCCATAGCAGCCAAATACGTAGGCAAGCCAGTCTCAAACTATCCACTCATGTCTCCTCCTCCTCTTCCACAACGTCCTCTAGAACTCGCCATGGGAAATTTTGGAGGAGATGTTTATGGAAACAACCCAACCGATCAGTTCAAGTCCATCACTGCACCAACAGAATCTGATAAACCAGTGATCATAGACTTAGCCGTGGCTGCAATGGAAGAGCTCATGAGGATGGTTCAAGCGGACGAGCCTTTGTGGAATAGTTTGGTTTTAGACGAAGAAGAATATGCACGTACGTTTCCTAGAGGAATAGGACCTAAACCGGTTGGATTTAGATCCGAAGCCTCACGAGAAAGCGTGGTTGTGATCATGAATCATATAAACATTGTCGAGATTCTCATGGATGTGGTAATATAAAACTACATTTAACATATTATAACCAATAAGAGTTTATAACGTTGATATTGTAATGCAGAATCAATGGTCGATTGTTTTTGCGGGGATGGTTTCTAGAGCGATGACATTAGCTGTTTTATCGACTGGAGTTGCAGGAAACTATAATGGAGCTCTTCAAGTGGTAAATGTTTTTGTCTTAACTCGCTTGTAGTAATGCAAACCTAAAACTGAACAAAGACTTGGAACTCAAGTAACCACTCTGTTTTGTCTTAACTCACTTATAGTAATGTAAACCCTAAAACTGAACAAAGACTTGGAATTCAAGTAACCACTCTTTTTTGCCAGATGACTGCAGAGTTTCAAGTTCCAACACCGTTAGTACCGACCAGGGAAACCTATTTCGCACGTTACTGTAAACAACAAGCAGATGGTTCATGGGCAGTTGTGGATATTTCCTTGGATAGTCTCCAGCCTAATCCCCCGGTTAGATGCAGGCGACGAGCTTCAGGATGTTTGATTCAAGAAATGCCTAATGGATACTCCAAGGTGACTTGGGTGGAACATGTGGAAGTTGATGACAGAGGAGTTCATGACTTATATAAACACATGGTTAGTACTGGTCATGCCTTTGGTGCTAAGCGTTGGGTAGCTATTCTTGACCGTCAATGCGAGCGGTTAGCTAGCGTCATGGCTACAAACATTTCATCAGGAGAAGTTGGCGGTATAAACCTATTTCTTGTTTCACAAGTAATCTCTCTGAATCAGTTTAGAAGCAGAGTTACAGTGTACTATATTGATGAATGTGCAGTGATAACTAACCAAGAAGGGAGGAGGAGTATGCTGAAACTGGCGGAGAGGATGGTTATAAGCTTTTGTGCAGGAGTGAGTGCTTCAACTGCTCACACATGGACTACATTGTCTGGTACAGGAGCTGAAGATGTTAGAGTGATGACTAGAAAGAGTGTGGATGATCCAGGAAGGCCTCCTGGTATTGTTCTTAGTGCAGCTACTTCATTTGGGATCCCTGTTCCTCCAAAGAGAGTTTTTGACTTCCTCAGAGATGAGAATTCAAGAAATGAGGTAAACCTTTTAGTTACTACTACTAACAACTTTTTTATTTTCTGGAATATAGTTTTAGTGAATCTTGTGTGAGACTTTACAGTGGGATATTCTGTCAAATGGAGGAGTTGTGCAAGAGATGGCACATATTGCTAATGGGAGAGATACAGGAAACTGTGTTTCACTCCTTAGAGTAAATGTGAGTTAGATATGTAAAACTTTTGTTATAACTCATATGATCAAGGCTAATGATTTTGAATCTTTCTTTTATGTCATAGAGTGCAAACTCTAGCCAGAGCAACATGCTGATTCTACAAGAGAGTTGCACTGATCCTACAGCTTCATATGTGATCTATGCACCAGTGGATATTGTAGCGATGAACATAGTGCTTAATGGAGGTGATCCGGACTATGTGGCTCTTCTTCCATCAGGTTTTGCTATTCTTCCTGATGGTAATGCCAATGGTGGTGGAGAAGGAGGGTCGTTGTTAACGGTTGCTTTCCAGATTCTGGTTGACTCGGTTCCAACGGCTAAGCTGTCTCTTGGTTCGGTTGCAACAGTTAACAACTTGATTGCTTGCACTGTTGATAGGATCAAAGCTTCTATGTCTTGTGAGACTGCTTGAAAACGAGCGAACCTCACAAGAGAGTTTTTTTGGTGTTGAAAGGGGGAGGAGTCAAGAGCGAACCTTACAAGATAGATACCATAGAGTAAAGGTTATGTGTTGTAGTGTTAAGTTTTGATCTGCTTATTTGTTGAAACTATAAGCAGTGAAAAAACTTTTTACTTGAAAGTGAGAATGCAAAATGGTGTAAAGAGGTTCGGGAATTGACTTCCCCTGCAACATACTTGTTTCACAGTTATGTTTCTTCTTTCTAAAGCTTGTGTTTAGATGGACCTTAATCAAGAAGTTGAAGTTTGTATTCTTTTAATTTGTTTATATATGAAGTATTTACTGCTGCTCCATCACTTTTTGATTTTGCTTTGTAAGCTTACTGAAGTTGGTTTATCAGAAAGTTCAGACTTTAGGTTAACCTTAGGTTATGGTTTCAGCTTAAACCTCCCCCAAAGATAGAAGAATCTGATACCTATCAAAGGAACACTATCATGAATTGTTTGTGAGAGTACATTAGCTTTGACAGAACTCCAAAATATCAAATACAATCTGATAAAGTAAAGCGAAAAAAAGAGAGACTTATCAAATGAGAAAAAACACCCTCAAGTAATCTGAAGAACAACGTGTTAGAAAACCTTACCTTCCCCAAGCTCAGCAGCCTAAAGAGATACAACAAACAAAGCACATATATTCAAAAGATGGAATTGTTTTTAATTACTGGTTTACTTATAAACGAACTAACAAACCGGAAAGAGATATCCGGTTCAGTCAAGTCGTATTTCTCTCCGGTTTAGTCAAGTGAGTTATTTGATTTCAATTTTTCTCAAGAGCAGCTGAGGAAAGAAAGAGTAAAGAGAAAGGATGAGCGAGACGAGACCAGTGCCGAGGAGAGAGAGTCCATGGGGTTTACCTGAAGGTCACCGTGAGCCCAAAGCTCACCGCTGCAACGATCGTGTCGAAGACGTCGTCCAGGTTCTCTCCCACCTTTTCCTCTGTTTCCTCTGTTTAAAGTTTCGATTTTTATCATTCTTCTGTCTCGATAAGCCTTGGGTTGATGAGTAGAGTAATCAAAGTTTAGGGTTTTTCTAGGGTTTACTTATCTTAATTCAATCGATCAAGGAACGAGCAATGGTGGATGATTTGGTCAATGAGATTTAAATGATGAAAGATGAGAACTTTCGATCAAATTCTGTTTTTTTATGGATCTGTGTACTTTCAGCTTTGTCTGTTAAAAGCTTGTAGCAGCTATATTGGCATTGTTGTGATCTTTTACTGCAATAAAGGAGTTCAAATTGCTTTCAAATTATCGTATATGTTATATAGCATTGGTACATTTTTTTGGGCAGGCGTTTTTTGAGGGAAACCCGTTCAAGACGGTTCCAGGACCGTTTAAACTATTCTACCGATGCATGCGCTCTAAGCCAGGGTATGTGTGCAATCTCTTACTCTCTTACCATGTGATAACTGTTGTTGTTGATTATATAGGATGCAGAATCATAAAGTGTTTACCTTTAAGCCTTGATGTTTTCTGGTCACGCTTATTCATTAAGCTCTGAAGTAACCATTCATCTTGTTTATTTTTTAGAGAGGAGCCAACAGAGCCATTCACATACCTTGACCTGGAACCTCTAAAGAGAGAAGTAAAACTTGAGGATAAGTGAAGTCCACCTCCTTCTCCTTTTTTTATTCCTTGTGAACTTTTAAACTGAGCATGTAAGCGACAAGACTGTGATTTTTAAATTTCCCTTCAACATGTATCAGCAACATCTTGTTTTGTCGCCAATAAGATCAGAAAAAGATTTACAATATTTATCTCTTGTTTTTGGTTCCTTGAACTTAGTTTTTACAAAATTCTTATGATAGTTTTATCTACCCCCTAAGTATGTTAACAGTCCTTTTTAATGAATTGCTGAACTCTGTATCTATTTTAAGGAATGTCAGTACGTTGTGAATGTGAACTCCCAGCTCCACTTTGGCTACTCTTGAGTCTCTTGATACTCTTCTGTTTCAGCATCTCCTTGATCTCTGCCTCCTTCGTATCCACAACTTTGATCAATTCCTTGAAACTTGGTGCTCGTAAACCTCTCCCTGATCGAGGTGTCTCAGTCACATCACACGCCCTTTCCTCATCCCCACTATCTGGCAATAACCCCTGGTACTGCCAGAAAACCCTCCAGAAGAAGATAGTAAGCGCCACAAAGCAAGTGATGCCACAGATAAGAAAGAGTCCCCAGAAACTCTTGAGCGAAAGCTGAGAGTTCTCGCCGTTTGAGATCTGCATTGAACATTCATGCTTGTAGTTAAGCCATTTCCTGTGTATCTTCTCAAGCTCCCCTTCTTCAGAGAGCTGCAAGATAGCCGTTGACATGTCCACTGCTAAAGGAGAGTCTCTCTGGAATGCCTGCAACGTCAGATTTCAGAGATTAGACAAGAAAGCAAACAACATATACACACAAGTAAGTTACATACGAAACCCCAGCCTGTGCGTGTGAACTCTTGTCCTACTGTACGGTACTTGCAGTTACTATTTGTCAAAAGGACTTCGATGTAAGGAAGCTCGTCTACAATGGCTGCAACACCTCCACCTTTGGGACCAAGTTGAAGAGCAGAAAGGTAGTGTTCTTCATCTCTTAGTGGAACAATCCTATGAGGAGCTATGTTAAGTTCGTTGACTAGATAGTTTCTAGCGAAAGTACCGTCTTGAACACCAATTGGTTCGTTGCTTGCTATCAAGCTATCTATTCCTTGAATCCGAGATGTGAGCTGTTGAACGGTTAGGATTGAAGTGAGACTAGCTGTGTAGCTTGAGTTGATGATCAGAACCACGAATAACCATATGATTAACACCATTCTCCCTAATGAGCTCACTGTGTTCTCCCCTGAAAAGATCAAAAAGAAAAGTAAGTTTCAGTGTTGAATCCACTGATCCTTTTGCTAGTGTATACTTACTATGAGAGAAGAACATGGTGGAGAAGCTAAACCAGAAAATGGTGATGAGTTGACGCCTAGGAGGACCTCTAAACTCATGGTTGAATCTGTGTTCAAGAATCCATACGATGGCGCCCACAAAGAGAAAGAAGGCTCCAGTGACAGCCCACATCTCTATAGTGAATGGTTTCAGGAATGACCAAGGACTAGACTTAGCCACCTTAACCGGAGCCACCACCACAAGCCCTGATTCTATAAACGGCTGTGTGAAATCCACAAACCTTGTCCTGTTGGTAGTAATGGTAATATCTCCTACAGCTACATCAAAGTTCTGCAGAGAAAACAAGATAAGTTAAACATCTTTTGAAAGTTTGATATTAAAGTAATATAGCTACTACTTACATCTACAACAACTTCATTGATAAGATTGTTGTAAGAAGGATTCTTCTTCCCATCTCCATATAGTACATAGTTTCTTGGAACAGGATAGGGAAGCAACTCTAACGCAGCTTCAAAGACATCAATACAATAGCCTCTAACACCAGGAGGATTCTTGTCTTTAGAGACGTAATCTTTATAGCTCACACGGTTAGGCACTGCTATTTTCAGCGGCTTTCCGTTATTAGGAAACACCCAACCACGAGGAAGCTTAGTCACTTCACCTGGCCATATGATTCCATAAAGACGTTGGTTCGCTATTGATGTGTTTGGAGGCTTAGAGTATAATGTTTCTGGAGTCACCACTGAGAGACCTGAATGGTTTGACCAGTAACCAACTCTCCGTGGACCTGAGCCTTCTATGTTAAGGACTTCATAAGCCGGGTTAACCCGGTTTCTCTCTGAATCAAACTGGATTCGTCCGGATACACCAGTATGATTCATCCCAAGAATGATCTTTAGAAGCTTTTCTCCTTCGTTGAACACACTTAGTGCTGATAACTGAATACTGCTATCACTTTTTTTGTGCAGACTCTGATCGCTGGAGAATGTTATGTTATTGTTTTCTCTGAAGAAAACATCGAGTGCACGAGCTATTAACCAAACAGAATCATAAGCATACAATGCATAAGAGTTGAAACCATTCTTCCATCTCTCCTTAAACCGTCTCTTCATAGTACTCTCGGTTGTGTAATGACGAAAAGCAACCACTCCTTGCAAGAGATCCATGGTGTCTGAACCCACAGGAGCCATGGAATCCAAAGCTGTAGGAAGCCAGTCCGTTGCAATCCAAACATAACCGTTCCCCATCATTCCAAGAGACTTAGCCACCGAGAAAACGTTCAAACCAGAGTCAGGATTCACATGGACAACGTAAACTCTAGAAGCCATCAGATTAACAGAGACCAAAAGGCTTTCTATGGAGGTGGAGTCTGCACCGGGTGTGATTGCTGCTTTGTAAGAGATCTTGGAGCGTTTCTTGGCTAATGCATCGCTTAGAATAGATATCCCGTTTCTACCGTACTCATCATCAACGTATATGGCAATGACTTGTCTCCATCCGGAGTGGGATATGAAGTCTGTGATGGCATTCTTTTGGAAGTAATCGTTTTGTGTGGTGCGGAGGAAGTAAGGGTATTGTAGAGAGGAAAGAGTTGGATCTGTTGCTGCAAATGACAAGAGTGGTACGTGAAGCTCGTTAGCTACGTAGGAGATCATGTGAGCAATCCCTGAAGATTGTGGACCAATGGCTGCAACCACTTGTGTTTCCATCAGCTGCAAAGCTACACCATACAAGAAACATGATTATTTGGAAACTAGTTTTAAGAGAGGAGAAGAAGCATTTTTTTACCTCCCATGGTGCCAATAAATCCACTGCAGTTAGAGTCTTGAAAGATAATATTAAGCTTAGTACCCTTAAGTACGGTTTGGTCTGCATTAATATCATCCATTGCGGCTTTAAAGGCTGGTTTAGCTGCTCTTCCGATGAAAGAATCATAAGTAAATAGAGCTCCAACGTTTACAGAGCTTGGCCTCTGCATTAATGGTGGTGAAGTAGAAGAAGACGAGTTTCTTGAGAGAGCATTTTTACCAGCACATTCCTGTGGAATGACCAACAAGACAGAAAGACATAACAACACAACTCCTATTGCTTTCACCATGGAAACTTCTCTTATCATCATGAAAAGCACTGAGTTTTTCTTCCCCTGGGCTTATGTAACCATTTGAGTATTTGAAATGACACCTGGAGCATGAATCAAAATCAAGATTTTACAACCAAAAAAGAAAAAGACAAGAAATGGTTCAGAGAATCTAGTGAAAGAAGGCAAACAAACCAAGAAATCAGGAGTTGGATTCTGTAGAGATTGGTGGATACACACACACACACTTGTGTCTGTATGAGGCCTTTGGATTCTGTAGTGCCAGGTGCTTACATGTGACTAGAACTGGAAAATAAAGAAGTGTGAGAGGGCCATCTTAAAGATGGTTTGCGAAAAGGGAAAAGCGTAATTAATTCATTGAACAGAGCGTCATATGGTGTTGGCAGTGATATGTCAACTAATTAAAGATTATTCTTCGCACAAACCAAATAATTAAGCATAAAGTAACTAATAATAGCGGTTACATTCCAACTTGAATAAAATTAAAAGATTTTAATTCTGCAGAACATGGCAGTGGCCAGTGAGTGACTGAAGAATGAATGATGTCAAAAGTACATCCATGTAAATATCTGAATTTAGACGGTTTTCTTTATTTTATTAAACTTAACTAAATTTGTATATGAAATATAATATTGAATTTTAAAATACTTGAAAGGATATTTTTCTGAAATCCTTGGACCAAAACTTGGGTGATAAATTCTCAAGTTGAAGTACTTTTTATTTTTTAACACACAAATTGAAGTACTTCTAACCAGCTGAAGTATAATTTCTACTTGTGAATATATTATCTGTAGAACAAAGATAAATGAATAATAAGGCTACTGTAATAAAGAAGAAGTAACCTTGGATTTGGAACAAGTGCGAGCGACAAGCTTGAATCAGAAATCGATATATTATTCTGGAGTAAACGAGTGAGTTAGCTCTGGAGCATGAAAAAGAGAGACACAAAGAAGAAGAAGAAAGTTTACAAAAAAAAAAAAAAAAAAGAAGAAGAAGAACTGTTTACTCAAGCTCAAGCAAAGAATAATCAAAATATTCTCTATTTTCTTGGTTCTTCTTTATTAATTGTGTTTTTGGTATCAATGACTTTTCTGAGTGGTCAGTGTAATAGACGTAGGACGAGATGTGGGGTATACTTTCATGTCTATTCACACAAAAAAAAAGAATCAAATTGTATTTTTATTTTCCTTTATCCCTTTTTCAAACTGATCCGTTCTTGTGTCAGGAGGACGTACGTGTTAAACCATGTTTCCATTTTGATATTAAGTACTTTGTTATTAGTTAACTTAACCCACATGGCAATAACTTTTCCACTGTGACAAGTGACAACCTAGTTGCTCGAAGCCTCGAAGGCAGCCTTGGTCAAACAAGGGTTCTGCTCAACGTATGTCAATTAGTTCCACACTTAACCAGATATATCTTCACCCATAAAGACTAAAGTAGTTATAGTATTCGTTTTGGACCCAGATTTTTCATGTTATAAAAGGTGCATGAAACACATGGAGTCGAATATTCGTTGTCTTTGTTATAAAGTTCATAAAGAGATATTATAAAAGTCGAGTTGCATTTGTAATTAGTTGAAATTATGAAATCTAGTTTGTTAATTGAACCCCCCAAACAGAACTTTTCTATTTTGAGATGACAAAAGGTATCTGGGCAAAAAGAAATCTAGACCAGTAGAATATATAGTTAGATTTTCCTACTTTTAATCGAATTTTCTCAAGTTGTTATTTGGATTTTTCAGTGTGAGGGGGCCCTTATCATCTTCTTCTATTTTCCATGTGTTTAATTGTCTAGTTAGAGTACAGCCACGTCTTCGTTTATCGACTTCAATTAATCGCATCCATCTCGATTGGGCTTAGCTGTTGCTAATGGGCCAAAATTACATAATGGCCTCCTAACAGTTAGATTGGGCCGTAAAAGCAATTATTTCGAAGATACTGTATACAGACGAATAGAACAGTAGATAAGTCCTTTTGGATAAACAATACTTCTCTCCATCCTCTCCTTCTTAGGAGTTAGGAGCATAGCTCCGTCATCAATCCCAGACAATGGCTTCCTCTGTCGTATCTTCTTTTCAACCCAGGTAATGCCCTGATGCCGACAATGATTTCTTCATTGCTTTCTTAATTCACAATCTATTCGTATGCACGATTTGTCGATTTGTAGACGTTTTTAGCTATGGAAATTTAAACTTTATAAGAATAATAAAAAAATAGAATTAAAGCTGCCTCAAACTATGAAAACAAACATATTTAATACGCAATATAACTGTCACGGCCATATTCAAATTTTGACATGATGAGATGTTGTGAATTTTGAATTAAACATGAGATATATTAGATTAAAAATCTACTATACCACTAGACCAAGGTCGTTTTCGCAAGTAATAGTTATTTAAAATCGAAGGTTGTATTATTATAAGTGATAATCATGACTTTGAATTAGTCTTTGAAGAAAAAGAAGCCAAGTTTTTTCCAGTCTCATTTCTAAAAAGGTCATTAGAAAACTGAACTTTCTTGGTCTCTTTCTATTTCATATTCCTGATTATGTTACACGAAATCATGTCACTATTCATGACTTCATTTTTTTTATTGCGTCACGAAATCATGTCGCTATTCATGACTTCATCATTCTGCATACGAACACTTTTCACCTTATACTCACGAGTAGAGAACTCTGACATGCATGTTTAAAGAAAAGTTTTATGTTCACAAGTGAAAATTAGTGAGAGATCAACAGGGATCATTATATTTGTGGCATTCCCACATTAATGACCACGTACTGGCGTTATTATATTTTCCTTTTGGGTAATTTCAAATCGTTGCATCTATAATCAATTCTCCCTATTAAAACCGGTCAGTTTTAGGTGTGAAGTGGGGTTCATCGTTCACCATTGTATTTATCATTTTCTTTCCATTACAAATGACTGACAACTCCACAAATATTTGTCCCCTTTAAATAAAAGTAATAATATTGTAGAATATTAGATTGGTTTATAGATCAATGTATACTACTTCTACTTGTACGTGTACTGTGTGCATTTGCCTAGTATGCATGTTGTTTGTTTAGCCGGAACAAACCCGTTATCCGAGTGTAAAATGTATAGGTACAATCGTATATCTTGATGTATAATGTAGAACGTTGTTTATTTCTAGTTTCAATTAAGCAAAAATTATACTAATAAAAATTCTATCTGACTTTACGTTTCGTTAAAACTGTAGTTATCAAACGCTTTAACATGACAATACATATATAGTATATGTCAGTTTGTAGTAATGTGGTTGTTATGTTGTGTTACCATTTAGATTTTACTATGATAGAATGGTTGTGAGATAAAAAAAAGAAGTAAATGCATGTTGTGAGAAAAAAAAGAAAGAAGAAGCTTTAGTTTCTCTAGCTAGTCGCATTAAATATTTTACTTATACAAATTAATGTTGACAATGAAGAAACTTTATGAAGTGGACCACGTATGTTTACACACCTATTCCCTAAATAAAAGGCAAATATGGTAAGCTCTTAACAACACATATGGAAGTTTGTGCATCACAGCTTCTTGTTTCTCATAATCACACCCTCTCTATCCCTCTCATAACAAGAAGAGGTTAAAATATGAATCAGGGTCGTCTTCTTTGTTTCATTGGTTTTATCTTCCTTGTTGTGTCATCTGAAGCTTCAAAAATTCACGTTGAAAGACGACGCTTCTTCTCCAGACCTTTATCTAGCCAAGAAAGAGGGTTTCTTTCTTCTCAACCCACCCTGCCGGTCACCGGTGTAGATGATGGGCCCAAATTCTAAATCTACAAAGAGCCCATTACCTTCTTCTGTCGGTCTAAAGACGTGGATGAAAAGGAAAATATGAGATATGACCTAACTCATATTAGGAATAGGACAAAAAGGTTACAAGTATAAATACACCAAAGACGAGGCCATTAGGATCATCCGATCAAAAGAGAAATCCGAGAGCAATACGAGGGATAGAGAGAGACCAAGAATATTAGCAATTAGAAAGAGTGTTTTATTGCTTTATCTTGTGATCTTTATTTTGTTCTTGTGAAAGATTATTCAAAGAGAATGAATAAATTAAAAAAAAAAAAAAAAAAAAAAAAAAAAAAAAATAAGAGATAAGTTTGGGTATCAAGTTTATTCCAAATTGTATAGCACAAAGTAGGTTTAAATCCTAACAAGTGGTATCAGAGCAATCCAGGTTTGATTGGAAGTGCTAGTTAGAATTATGGAACCAACTCGAGGAAAGTTTGAGATGGAGAAATTTGATGGCAAAGGTGACTTTGGGATGTGGAAGTTTAAGATGATGGGACAGCTGGAGATCCAAGGTCTACTTTCGGTTCTTAAGGAAGATTTTACGGTCTTGACAGAATCTGGAAAAGAAGTAGAAGGAACGGATCCAAAGGTTGATCAGAAGAAAGCTGATAAGGATCTGAGAGTAAGAAGTCTCTTGGGAGCGTGTTTGAGTGATTCTATTCTAAGAAAGATTATGCATGAAACAACTGCATTAGGTATGTGGAAGGCCCTCGAAAAGAATTATCAAACAAAGTCTCTTCCCAACAGAATCTACTTGAAGAAACAATTCTCTTGTTACAAGATGGAAGAGGACAAGACAATAGAAGAAAACGTAGATATCTTTCTGAAACTTATTGCAGACTTGGAGAGTCTCAAAGTTACAATATNAAGATTATGCATGAAACAACTGCATTAGGTATGTGGAAGGCCCTCGAAAAGAATTATCAAACAAAGTCTCTTCCCAACAGAATCTACTTGAAGAAACAATTCTCTTGTTACAAGATGGAAGAGGACAAGACAATAGAAGAAAACGTAGATATCTTTCTGAAACTTATTGCAGACTTGGAGAGTCTCAAAGTTACAATATCAGATGAAGATCAAGCAATTCAACTACTGTCGGGACTTCCAGAAGCGTATGAACAATTGGTTCACACACTCCAGTATGGAACTGGGAAAGAAACGCTTACCGTGAATGAAGTTGTAACTTCAGCTTATTCCAAAGAAGCGGAACTTAAGCAAAAAGGATTACTTAATAAAAGTAAACCAGCTTCTGAAGGATTGTATGTTGAGTCACGTGGAAGAACTCAGAAGAGGTCAGGGAATGGTAATAACTGGAAAGGGAGATCTAAAAGCAGAGGAAAGTTTCAGTCGAATCAGCAATCTGATGAGAACAACACGGGTTGTTTTATTTGTGGAAAAGAAGACCATTGGAAGCGGGAATGCCCTGAAAGAAGGAGACGTCAAAATTCTGCAAATTTTACAAGGGAGCAGCCTGTACAGCCATTAGTGTTGACTGTTAGCAATCGAGATACACGCAAGGAATGGATCATGGATTCAGGGTGTTCATTCCATAGTACACCTGACAAAGAAGTCTTATTTGATTTCAAGGAGTACGACGGGGGAAGTGTATTAATGGCTAATAACACTAGAGGTAGCATCAAAGGAACGGGGAAGATTCAGATTCAGAATCCAGATGGTTCTAAAGTGATACTCAAGGATGTTAAATACATGCCGGAAGTGAGTAGAAATCTGATTTCTTATGGGATGCTAGAAAAATCAGGTTGCAGGTACGTAGGACGCGGCTTCAAGGTTCAGTTCTACAAAGCTAAGAAGAAAGTAATCTCGGGAAAATACAAAGATGGGTTGTATTTTCTTCAAGGAACGGTTGTGAGGAATAAATTGGATACTCCAAAAGCTGAGAAGGAANCATGCCGGAAGTGAGTAGAAATCTGATTTCTTATGGGATGCTAGAAAAATCAGGTTGCAGGTACGTAGGACGCGGCTTCAAGGTTCAGTTCTACAAAGCTAAGAAGAAAGTAATCTCGGGAAAATACAAAGATGGGTTGTATTTTCTTCAAGGAACGGTTGTGAGGAATAAATTGGATACTCCAAAAGCTGAGAAGGAACCTAGACGAAAAGAAACTAAAAAGGGTGTCTTTCAGCGAGATTTTGGTTCAGGGACCAAGTCCTAATGGTTTTGGGACAGGAAAATTATCAGCTCAAGGTGGAGACTCTTTTTCAATAGAAAAATTTGAGTCAAGAAAAGAAGCTAATAATGGGAAGTCTCTAAATGATTATTGTCGTTCAACGTTTGAAGAAAAAAGTAATGATAAAGCATCATTAAAGGAGAATCAAAGACTTGACGGATTCAAGAAAGATTCAGAGTTTTGCATTGAAAGTTTTTCAAACTCAGATTATGCAACAAGCTTAGATGAGGATGCATCAGCGACAGGGTTTGAGTTCAAGGTTAGTGATGCAGAAGTCGATTCTATCATTACAACAACTAAGAAGGAAAATGTATCAACCAAGACACATGCTACGACTAATCATGAAGAGCAGTTAAAAGAAAGCGCACCTGATCAGAAGTTGCAGCGTTGCTGTGAACTTCTTACTGTCCACTAAATGGAGAAAAGCGTCACAGATAATTTTATTATCGATACACCTCGCAGAAGAAGAAATAATGAGTAAGGAACTACTGTTATTTCTTGTCGATAATAAAGAGCTAGTAAGGAGCAAGGAAAAATTACCTGTGATGGATAAGACGAGGTGGATGTTTTAGTTCAAGGTGGAGCAACTGAAACAAATGAAATTGCTAATAGGTTAAATCGGATGAAGAAAAGAAAGGGGAGGCTGGTGTAGTACTACCTGAGAGAACGTCTTAAACATCAAGAATGGTGAAGGGAGACGAGTATCTCAGGCTAGAGAAGAACCACAACGGAGTTGCCAAGCAAGAAAAAAAAGGGAAAAGGATATGAGAGAACGTCTTAAACATCAGTAATGTGAAGGGAGACGAGTATCTCAGGTTAGTGGCGAAGCACAACAGGATCGTCAAACAAGCAGAGGGAAATCATCATCTTAAACAGCTTGAAAGATACGAGTGTGAGGAAGAGGGTCTATATTGTCATGATGGGTGGTATGGGAAGAGACGAGATGTTGCCAGAGGCGCTTAACAGTGATGTGGTGTAGCCGAAAATCTGAGAAATTACCAAAGGCAATCTTAAGGAGTTAGGGGTAATTTTCTCAAAGATGTGAAGTATCAGAAGGCTAAGCAAAAACAATAAGAAGTTGAAGATGAACTCACAAGGAATAACTGCAGTAACTCTGGTGAGGTAAATTGACAAATTTCTTATTGTTCTACACAGAAATATCATTGTTGTCACCAAGGAGTCGCAATCTAAAGTGAAACAGCTGATATGACGAAAGATAAATACTCACCAAAGGTAAAACGTGAAAGACCGGTGTTATTCGGTGAAAATCGTTTTGGACACATGGCACGTGAGGTGAACCCGAGCTACTAGGGAAGTCCACGGCGAAGAACAACAGTTCTAAAGTTTAGACTTGTCGTTGTCAACTTCATGAAGCAAATAAAAGCTTCTGTACTCGTCAAAGAACTAGAGCGGACAAAGAGATGGTAAAACCGAGAAGATCCATGGTAATTCACTAGCTACAAAAGAGATCGCCGACGAAGATTAACCACGGAAAATTCACAGGACGGAGCTTGATGGAGATGAAATAGAAAGCTACGGGGGAAGCAAAGACGGCAGAGGGCAAAGATTCAGAGCTAAGATGTGAGGCTAACATCTAGCTAGTTATGAAGAGGTTATGAGATACCAAAAGCTGGAGTGATTCTCGTACCCGGAAAGTTTTTCGGTGGAATACTGAAGGCGCAAGGTGACTGTCAGTCGTGACGAAGGTCTCTGGTGAAGAATCATCACCATCGTCGTCATCAGTGAAGGAGACACTGTTTTATAATCGTAGTCTCATCGATTGCATCAAGGAAGAAGAAGGAAAGCAGATTTTTCTTAGAATATGGGCCAGGTGGAGTTTGTAGATGATGGGCCCAAATTCTAAATCTACAAAGAGCCCATTACCTTCTTCTGTCGGTCTAAAGACGTGGATGAAAAGGAAAATATGAGATATGACCTAACTCATATTAGGAATAGGACAAAAAGGTTACAAGTATAAATACACCAAAGACGAGGCCATTAGGATCATCCGATCAAAAGAGAAATCCGAGAGCAATACGAGGGATAGAGAGAGACCAAGAATATTAGCAATTAGAAAGAGTGTTTTATTGCTTTATCTTGTGATCTTTATTTTGTTCTTGTGAAAGATTATTCAAAGAGAGTGAATAAGAGATAAGTTTGGGTATCAAGTTTATTCCAAATTCTATAGCACAAAGTAGGTTTAAATCCTAACAACCGGCGCCGGAGAAATATTACCGGAGAAACGGAAGGTTAAGACGGGATCAAATCCTTTGCACAACAAGCGATGAGGAAAAGTCAGATAATTAGTTTTTCTAAACACTTTTATCTCTCTCTCTTTGTTTTATTAACCACACAGATATATACCACATGTGTATATCTACCACACATACTTTAATGTAGGGTTTCTACAATCTTTTTGTTATTCTCTTCTCAATATACTTAGATGTTTATAAAGATGATAGAGCGTGAATCAATCAATATTTTACATCCAGCTTTTGCTCATCGTACTTGTAAAGACTTTATTTAGAAAGAAAAATAAATAAAACGTAATGGCTAGTTCGTCGGATTTGACCAAAAGCGTAATTATTCTATAAAGTTTTGTGTTGTTAGTACCTGAATAAATAATTATGCAACATTGACATGCGCCATTGCGTTTGCGTTAAGGCGTTAGTGCAGCTTAGATACTACTGATTAAAGAGATGTAGAGCGGTGGACTTAACATCACTCAAGTGGTATTAAAGAAGCCCAAGTGATGACATTAAGCCCACAACAAAGCCTGTGTATTCTAGGGTTTAAGCAAGATAGATTTGTTATATAAAGTGGTGTTATGGTCTTGTAATAGCAACTTTGGCTGCAGTAAAAGAGCAGCCTTTCCCTCTTATTATATGAATCATACGATCTGTTTTAGCACTTGAAGGCAACACAAAGATTCTTCCTTCCTTTATCTTTCTTGCATAATAAAGCTCATTTGAGCTATGTTTTATCTCTTTAGTTTATGTCTCAATAAGTTCTTCTAAGACACAAATCTCTCTTATTCACAAATGTTATCAGTATTCAACAGTTTAATTTATGGGCACTGTAGAAATGGGAGGATTGATGATGCACTGAGGATTTATAATGTGATGGAGAAGAAGAAGTGGTTCCAAGCTGATGTTTTTAGTTATAGAACAACTTAACAAGATTGCTAAAGGCAAAGCAGTGATTGTTCAGGATGATTGATAGAGACGTGAAGCCTAACACATTTACTTACACACTAGTTTTGATCAATATTTTCTGCGAAGAAGGTAACGTAACGTTGAGGCAAAGAGAACACATTCAAAGTGATTGGCATCAAGAGAGGAACATCAACCTAATGTTCACTCACTTGCAATGTGATGATCAATGCTTCTGTCAAACATTGGGACCCGTCAAACAATCCACGTCCAAAGTTAACTGCTTTGAAACTTCAAACCAAGTGATGCAGAAGACGCTGCTTTTGAATAGTGGATCCACATTTGTATTTATATGTTGACCACTGACTTCTTTCTACCTTCTAACATCCAATTAATTAGTCCGCGCTTTGTCTCTATTAGCTTAATATCTATCTCGTTCGGAATATAGATTGTGAGCCACACAAAGTGGAAACTATGAAGACTCAAGCAACTTGACTTAAACGTTTTATCATCGTTATGCTTTATACTCTATATATACTATCAAGTTGTTTTGGCTGAAAAACCAGATACATACATACCAAAAGTTTCATCTTCAATAATATCTTTGTTTTGTTTCAAAGTCTTTATTTTCCAGAATGGTAAAACCGTGTTTCCATGTTTCTTCTATCTCATGTTTCCTCTGTTGGGTCTTCCTCTCCAGCTTCTTTATCAACACTCTTGTTTCTCTCCCCTCTCCTCGTTCGGACCAGATTGATATCCTTATGGCGTTCAAGAACGAGTTTCCAATCCTCAAATGCAACTTCACAGAGTGGCCTTACTCAAGACAAAAGACAAAATCTTGGACAAGCAAAGACGTTAAATCCTTTGATGGAGTTGGATTTGATAACGAGACTGGTGTAGTGACGGAACTAGACCTGGGTGGTGCGTGTCTCAGTGGCAGTCTCAGTGCTAATAGTAGTCTTTTCAGATTACACCATCTCAGGTACCTCTCTCTCTCTGCCAACCACTTTGACTCCTTCTCATTCCTCCCCGAAATTGGCAATCTCACAAACTTAGAGACCTTGGATCTTTCTAATATGGGCTTAGTCGGTGAAATTCCATCCTCATTCAGTAGCCTAAACCGTCTGATGGATCTGGACCTTTCCGATAACAAGCTAATCGGCAATTTTTCCCCTCTGCTCAATCTATCAAAGCTCAATTATTTATATCTTTCCAATAACCACTTTTCTGGAAACTTTCCTTGTTCTCTACTCACCCTGCCTTCCCTGTCATATCTTCGGTTGAGCCAAAACCATCTCATCGACTCTCTTGAAACTATGAATTGCTCTTCATCATCTAAGCTTGAAAGGTTAAACCTTAGCAAAAACCGTCTCAGTGGTAGAATCCTAGAGCCTCTCTCAAAATTAACCAACCTCAACTACCTCGACCTATCTTCACAGAACTCAACCGACCCAATCAACAGCATCGTTGAGTTACCCATATTTATTAAAAACCTACAGAAGCTGGAATATTTGTATATATCAAACAATAGACTCAAAGGAGAAGTGCCTAAATGGTTATGGAGTATGCCTTCTTTGATTGAATTGGATCTGTCTCACAACTCCCTCGGTACTTTTGAAGGCTCGCCAGAAATGTTCCTCAATTCATCCTTGGAGTTCATGTTTGCATCAAATAATAATTTCACAGGAGACATACCTCTTTCAATTTGCAATCAAAGCATCCTAAAGGTCCTTGATCTAGCGCACAACAATTTCAGTGGCTCAGTTCCCCAATGCTTGATTAGTTCATCAGTATATTATCTGGATCTCCAAAACAACAATCTCACTGGGAGACTGCCCGATCAAATAACTTGGAAGCTTCCAAGGGAACTTTCACTAACTGTACTTGACGTTAGCCACAATCAAATAACTGGGAAGCTTCCAAGGTCTCTTACAAACTGCACGTACCTAGAGTATCTAAACCTGGAAGGCAATAGAATCGCTGATACCTTTCCGTTTTGGCTGCAAGAACTACCGAACCTAAAAGTCATGGTCCTACGATCTAACATGTTCCATGGTCCTGTCTATTCTCATGATCAACATCCTATGTCATTTACACAACTGCAGATTGTTGACATATCGCGTAACAAGTTCACCGGAAGCCTACCAAAGGATTACTTTGTCAATTGGAGTGAATACTTGATCAGTATTCCCCAAGGGGAATGGGAGCCATCGTACATGGGAGGTTATTTATCGATCGGTTATTACCCTTCCATGTATCTGAGAAACAAAGGAATAAATATGGAGCTGAAAAAGATCTTTATGACCTACACAGTCATTGATTTCTCCGAAAACAAACTTGGAGGCCAGATTCCAGAATCCATAGGCCTTTTGAAGTCGCTTGTTGTGCTCAACCTATCCAACAATGATTTCACTGGTCACATTCCATCCTCTTGGGCTAATCTCACGAGCCTCGAGTCACTAGACCTATCTCGGAACCAACTCTCCGGAAAAATCCCTCAGGAGCTAGCAGCCCTCTCGTTCTTGGAGTACATTAACATTTCACATAACAAACTCACGGGACCGATACCACAGTCCACGCAGATTGGAGGACAGCCCAAATCATCTTTTGAAGGGAACCTCGATCTCTGTGGTCTTCCTCTTGAGGAAAGTTGCTTCAGTGACAAGGTACCATCAACACCAGAGGCACAAGAGCCAGAATCTTCAGAGAAAGAGCAAGTGCTGAACTGGAAAGCAGCGGCAATAGGATATGCCCCTGGAGTCTTGTTCGGACTGACGATTGGACAAGTTTTCTATTCGTACAAACCTGTGTTGTTCTACAAGTTGTTTCGCCTTTGAATTGAAGTTTGTGCATTTGATGTTGCTGAAATAAGTTGTAAGTGTTTTTGTAAACCGACATAGATATGTATGTGTGTGTGTGATATTGAAGTTAAGTATTATGTTTTCAACTAAAAGTGACATTTAAGTCTCTTGCTCTCTTGGCTTAGTAGATCAAATTCTTATTTTTGTAAACTAAAATAAGATCTTTGGTTGATAAAATATGTGGTCTTGATTTAGTTCCTGAAGATTATATGTATTGTATAATTTTTGAAGCATGTAGAGCCACTGTTCTGTTTTTGTTGTTGTCCAGGGACAACCACCTTGTAATAACTTTGTCTTATTGGATTTGACCATGGTTTTGTCTCTGCCTAATCCTTACGCTTCGCATGTTTTATCAAATATATCAGAGAATCTCACCATCGCCAAGCCGCCCTGGTTCAAAAGGACAAACCTGATGATTCAGAACAACTGAAAAACTCTCAAGTGCAGGAATTGTCATCACCTTGAGATTAAAATTCATGATCTCAGCAGAAATGTGGCTGAATCTCTCTTCTCAAGCTTCTAAAGATCTTAATGATCTCTCTCTGCCCTTTTTATTAACTTTTGTGGAAGTGTTTCATGTATGCTCTCTTTGCTCGTTACTCCGCCATCTCTGGGTGTTATACAAGATTTAGTCTGTATGGCTGTAAACATTATAAACACTACAAAGATTAGTTTACGTAAATAGAGCAAGGCTGGACAAAAACTTCGGAGTACGTAACATTAACTAAGAGAATTACCCTTAAAAATAAATAAATCATGGGTTGTTGTTACCTTAAAAGGCCATAATTTGGAACTAAATTACTTGTGACTACTCCAGTAATTGCATCCAGATCACTAAACTGATAGAGGATTCTTGATTGATATAGTTTGTTGTCTCTTTTGATCCTCTTTTGCAAGCTAACCTTAGTTAAATGATCTCAATTGCATTCCCAGTTTTCCGTTTTCTGATGGAAATGTTGCAATCTCTCAGCGTAACCATAAATATGGGACTACTACTCTAACTTGAAGTTTCTCTGTTGACAGTCTCGCAAAGGAGCTAGACATTGAAACCATTACAAAAGCCATTACTGCTGGGTAGATGCAGCGTGGAATCCTGTAACGGAAACCTGCGGTATAGGAGGCGTCTTCAAAGGAAATATCTCACCATCGCTTCCAACAATCAGATTCACCCAACGTTCTATCTCTTCAGCGTTAGTGGCCGAAGCCATTGCTGTCCGTTCTGCAGTCATGAGAGCTGCATCGTCAAACATTAAATCACTCACGGTCCTGTCCGACTCCAAAGTCCTCATCTCACTGGTGAATGCTAAGGAATCAAGGCCAGCTCTATTTGGGATTTTGTCTGACATCTTTCATTTTAGTTCCTGTTTTGAAACTATTGCTTTTGTGTTTGTCCCTCGTTTGGAGAATATTGAAGCTGACTCTGTTGCAAAGTCAGTCTTGGCTCTTGCAGACAATCCCTCCTCCTTTGGAGTGTAGGCTATCCTAATGAATGAAACTGTTGTTTGCCCAAAAAAAAAAAAAAAGAAGCCATTACCTCTGGATCTGATGGAAGCAGCTGCGCCAAGTGATCCAGCTGATGAAGATAAAGAGGTTTGTGTTCTCTCTTCAAATCCTTTGCACAACAAGCGATGAGGAAAAGTCAGATAATTAGTTTTTCTAAACACTTTTATCTCTCTCTCTTTGTTTTATGAGATTTATTAACCACACAGATATATACCACATGTGTATATGTACTACACATACTTTAACGTAGGGTTTCTACAAACTTTTTGTTATTCTCTTCTCAATATACTTAGTTGTTTATAAAAATGATAGAGCGTGAATCAATCAATATTGTACATCCAGCTTTTGCTCATCGTTCCAGTTAAAGAACACACTTGTAATGACTTTATTTAGAAAGAAAAATAAATAAAACGTAATGGGGCTAGTTCGTCGGATTTGACCAAAAACGTAATTATTCGATTCTTTTATAAAGTTTCGTGTTGTTAGTACCTGAATAAATAATTATTCAACTTTTGACATGCGACAACGCCGTTGCGTTTGCGTGCTTAGATACTACTGGTTAAAGAGATGTAGAGGTGGACTTTAACATCACTCAACTATCTTTAGGAATTTTGGGACCCAACAAATCTTAAATTCTGCAAATGGAATCTTCCTAGTAACACTTGCATAGTTAATCGAGGTCATCTACTAGTTCTGTATCCGACTTATTCCAAAGATGAATACTACTGTCAAATAATCTACGTCTAAAGTTAGCTAATTTAAAAACCAAGAGATCAAAGTTGAGTGATTCAGTGATGCAAAAGACTCATAGTCGTCGGTTGCCACATTTATATGTTGACCATTGACTTCGACACAACTAGTGTTTAGTCCTTTCCTTTAGTAACAATTTATCTTGTTCGGAATATAAATTGTGAGCCCCACACAAAGTGGAAACTTCCACAGTTGAAGAGTCAAACAACGTGACTTTAACTCTTATCATCGTTGTACATTATACTATATATATTATCAAGTTGTTTTGGCTGAAACCCAGATCATATATACCAAAGTTTCATCGTCAATATCTTTGTTTTGTTTTGTATCAAAGTCTTTATTTTCCAAAATGGAAAAACCGTGTTTCCATGTTTCTTCTATCTCATGTTTCCTATGTTGGGTCTTCCTCTCCAGCTTCTTTATCAACACTCTTGTTTCTCTCCCCTCTCGTAGTTCGGACCAGATTGATATCCTTATGGCGTTTAAGAACGAGTTTCCAATACTCAAATGCAACTTCACAGAGTGGCCTGATTCAAAACAAAAGACAAAATCTTGGACCAGCAAAGACATTAAATCCTTTGATGGGGTTTTCTTTGATAACGAGGCTGGTGTAGTGACGGAACTACACCTGGGTGGTGCGTGTCTCAGTGGCAGTCTCAGTGCTAATAGTAGTCTTTTCAGATTACACCATCTCAGGTACCTCTCTCTCTCTTACAACTACTTTGACTCCTCCTCATTCCTCCCCGAACTTGGAAATCTCACAAAGTTAGAGGTCTTGGGTCTTTCTGATATGGGCTTAGTCGGTGAAATTCCATCCTCATTCAGTAACCTAAATCGTCTAACGTACTTGCGCGTTTCCGGTAACGAGCTTATCGGTAGTTTTTCCCCTCTGCTCAATCTATCAAAGCTCTCTTTTTTATCTCTTTCCAATAATCAGTTTTATGGAAACGTTCCTTGTTCTCTACTCACCATGCCTTTGCTGTCATCTCTTTATTTGAGACAAAACCATCTCATAGACTCTCTTGAAACTCTGAATTGCTCTTCATCATCTAAGCTTGACACTTTATACCTTAGCAATAACCGTCTCAGCGGTCGAATCCTAGAGCCTCTCTCAAAATTGACCAACCTCAAAGAACTCGACCTATCTTTTCAGAACACAACTGACCCAATCAACTTTGTCTCCTCCTTGGGCTTCAAGTCTTTAGAGTTACTAGATCTTTCCGGAAATTCAATATCAAGGCTTAATACCGGATCACCAAATCTCAAGGAACTATACTTGGATAACTGCAGCATCAACGAGTTCCCCACATTTATTAAAAACATACAGAAGCTGGAATGTTTTCACATTGTAAACAATAGACTCAAAGGAGAAGTGCCAAAATGGTTATGGAGTCTACCTTCTCTGATGGAATTGGAACTGTCTCACAACTCCCTCAATAGCTTTGAAGGGTCACCAAAAATGCTCATCAATTCGTTGCTTTACACGGTAGATCTTACGTCAAATGCTTTTCGAGGACCTCTTCCTGTTATTTCACCGAGATTGAACTTCATGCTTGCATCAAATAATAGTTTCACCGGAGACATACCACTTTCATTGTGCAACCAAAGCGACCTAGGTGTCATTGATCTATCTCACAACAACTTCAGTGGTTCGATTCCTCTATGCTTGATTTCATCAGCAGTAGTAGCTCTTAATCTCCGAAACAACAATCTCACTAGGAGATTCCCTAACATATTTGACAAAAATGGTTCACTAAGAGCATTTGACGTTAGCCACAATCAAATAACTGGGAAGCTTCCAAGATCTCTTACAAATTTGGAAAACCTGGAGGTCTTAAACGTGGAGGGCAATAGGATCGCTGACACCTTTCCGTTTTGGTTGAAGGAAATACCTAACTTACAAGTCATGGTCCTACGATCAAACATGTTCCATGGTCCTATCTATTCTCATGATCAACATCCTCTATCCTTTCCACAACTGCGGATGGTTGACATATCTCGTAACAAATTCACCGGAAGCCTACCACAAAATTATTTTGTCAATTGGAGTAAACCCTTGATCGGTATTCCCAAAGAGGAAAGAGAGCCGTGGTACGTCGGATATGATTTCTTCTATGATTATTACCCTTCAATGTATTTGAGAAACAAGGGAATAAACATGGAGCTGAAAAAGATCCTTACGACCTACACAGAGATTGATTTCTCTGAAAACAAACTTGGAGGACAGATTCCAGAATCTATAAGCCTTTTGAAGTCTCTTATTGTACTCAACCTATCTAACAATGATTTCACCGGCCATATTCCATCATCTTGGGCTAATTTCACAAGTCTCGAGTCACTAGATCTATCTCAGAACCAACTCACCGGAAAAATCCCGCCGGAGCTAGCAACCCTCACGTTCTTGGAGTACATCAACGTTTCACATAACAGACTCTCTGGGAGAATACCACAGGGTACACAGTTAGGAGGACAGCCTAAATCATCTTTTGAAGGGAACCTCAATCTTTGTGGGCGTCCTCTTCAAGAGACTTGCGTCTTAGGCAAGGCACCATCAACACAAGAGGCAGAACCTCCAAAGAAAGAGCAAGTGTTTAATTGGAAAGCAGCGGCAATGGGATATGGCCCTGGAGTCTTGTTTGGATTGGCGATTGGACAAGTCTTTTATTCGTACAAACCAGTGTTGTTCTACAAGTTGTTTGGCCTTTGAAATGAAATAAGTTTGTGCATTTGGTGTTGTTGAAATAAGATGTAAGAGTTTTTGTTATTGTTCCAACATGGATATGTATGTGTGTGAGTGTTATCAATAAGTTATTTTCATTTGGGAAGAAAATTAGAATGACTCAAATTTATGGTGATATTACTAGAATGACTCATATTTTTTTTCAAATTATTAGAATGTTTTCGTGGTCAGAATTACCCCTGCCGTACAACAGAGTTGTTAAAAATGTCTATCGTATGACACAACAGATTTGTCTATATTTTGTCTGATTTGTATTAAAAAAACGATTTCTTAAATATG